>JANHZU010010256.1:766570-782186 GCA_032468055.1 Acrochordus granulatus | reverse complement strand
AATCTCTGTCCTGCTTCATTTTGTACTCCAAGGCCAAATTTGCCTGTAATTCCTGTTAACTTTTGGCCCCCTACTTTTGCATTCCAATCCCCTATGATGAAAAGGACATCTGTTTTTGGTGTGAGCTCTATGAGGTGTTGCAGGCATTCATAGAACTGGTGATGGATTGCTTTAAGGTTTTGCAAGTATCAGTATCAGGTTGACTGGTCTGTAGTCCTGTTTTTTCACCCTTTTGAAAACAGGAACAATATTTGTCTTCTTCCAAAGCAATAATTTACTAGTATTATATATATGCTTATCTCCATTTCATTCATTCAAGGATTGAGACATAAAGGAACAAGAACCAAGAGAAAAATAGGTTAAAAAACCCTAGGGAAGAAAACATATATTAATTTGTAAAATATGATGTTTTTCTGTTTATTTTTATTGCTATTAAAATAAGAACAGAAAAAAAACAGAAAGGAACAAAATATAAAGATACATACATTGTCAAAAATGTATAACTGCTTAAAAATAAGTGAAAAATGTAAATTTTTCATTTACATCCTTTAACAGATTTTATTTTCAAAGTACTAATTATATTTTGTAGGTGAATGTTAATTCCCTATAGAAAACAATCAGGCAATTTTTGAAATAAACTTCAGTAGGACTGTGGCTATAAATCAAATATATCTGTATCCTTGCTTATCTGTACAATATCAAAGTCACATACAGTTTATCAGAAAAATGATAGAAACTCTTAGATAAAGTCTTCTTTTGTTCTGAAAACTAAAGGATTTCAAATGTCCATTGCAGATCCATAAAATATAAACATACAGAATAAATAACCATCAGTGGAGGAAGACCACAATTTAGTAGAAAATAGTATTTTCTACTATTTTCTGCTCTATTAATAGCAGAAAATCTCAGATTCAATCTTAGAACTATGAAGGCTGAAAAAGTCACGTGTATAAAAGATATACAGATGGGCATGCAGTGGCATGAGCAGTCAAGAGACCAGGCTTTTTGGCTAGAAGGTCGGCAGTTTGAGTTCAAGACCCAAGAGATGCTGCTTATCAAGGTGAGCTCCTGTTGTCTGCCTAATTCCAATTCCTCAGACAATAACCAAGATTTTAGAGCCTTTTAAAAGGCCAACTGGATCAGGGCCCACCTTATTTTGGTTTGTGTCTATGTGAGAGAGATCATTCCAGAAGGCAGGAACTACAACAAAAGTCCTGTCTTTTGGGTCCTGCCAGATGATAATTGCTTCATGGAGATCTGAAATATGCTGATCCTAGTCGAGCATGTGAGATAGGTAGGTATCATTAGGAACAGGTGATCCTGCTTACCTCAGTAGAGGAACAGATTGTGAAAATGTCAGAATTTATGAGATGACAGAATTGACCTGTTTGGTTAGAAAAAAAACAAAAACTTCTTTTGAAAGACTGGAAACTGTATATGGACTTTTTGTTGAAATAATAAAAATGGTATGATTATTTATGTGTTTTTACATCTAAAAAAGATGTGGATTAAATAAGGGGCTGAAGGGATCTGTATAACATCTATATGGAAGGGAAGATCATAAGTGATTATTTGTTGAAAAGAAATTTGGAAATCATTATATTTCATAACTTTAGTGTTTTTCCTTTCCTTCTTTTCTTGCACCTTTTTCTCTTTTCTTTGGATTTGTTATTTCATGTAAAATTCTTAATAAAATAAATATATAAAGGAATAGGTGTCTTGAAAATAACCTGGTCCTGTGCCATATAGGCTTTACATATGATTATCATCACCTTGAACTGACCTGAGAGTCTATTGCAGGGGCAAGATTCAGAAAATTAATTTTCTGAAGGGGCCACATGAAAAACGGACTGTTGTGGAGGGTTGAACCAATCAGCTGAACTTAATTCTGAGAAAGGAAAGAAGGGAGAAAGGGTGGGAGGAAGGAAAGAAAAGAGAGGGAGGGAAGACAGGAAGGAAGGAAAAGAAAGGGAAGGAAGGAACGAAAGAAGGAAGAGGAACGAGAGGGAGGGAGGGGGAGAGGGAGGGAAGAAGGAAGAAAAGAGTGGGGGGGGCTAAACCCATTGGGGTGAGCTGGTTCCTTGGATATCTTGTACACATGCCATGAAGGGTTTTATAGGTGATGGTTTTCTTGTTGGAAAAATGGCAGAGTGATCTGGTGGGGGAGCTATCATGATCCCCCGTCTTGGTCAGATCATGCCCTGATATCCTTGAGATTCTTTTATGCTGCCCCCCTCCTCTGGGAAGCTGGACCTATTTGAAGATCCACCCCTGGCGACTGATGGACCCAAATGCATGGCCCGGCCCAGTCCTGCTGAAGCTCTGGTTATATCCTAGAACCAAAGGGCAGCTAAGATTAGAACTGCGCCTATGTGGCCTCTCTCAACCCATCATGCCCAACACTCCCTATGGTTCATGGAGGAATTGTGAGTTTTTAAGAGTAAAGAGATGCCTAGAGCGCTGCTGGGGGAAGATGAGGGATGAATTTGAGTGGACATGAGTTAGAGCTTGTATTAGAGATATTAAACCCTATCTCATGGTGGTAAAAGCGGTGATGTATTACTTCTCTGCTCTTATTGCATCTGCAGAGTGTCACTTGGCAGCCTTGTTCAGGGTCATCTGGTCCCTCCTGAAATGGGGTGAGTTGGGTGATAATCTTCAGGGTTGTGCAGAGGAATTTATGAAACCACTGATGGACAAAGTTTTTTGGAGTTGGTCCCAGTCGAACCCTCACATGGTACAGGTCCATTACAGATGCCTGGGGAGAGGTCTTGGCTGGTTATCTTAGAAAATTTTGATCCTGTTGGACCTGATGAAGTAGGCAGGGTCCTCAATGCTGTTAGTGCAAGATACTTATCCCTTCTGGCTGGTGAAAGCCTCCATGATGGTGACCTCCAAGTGGGTCCAGGCAGTGATAAATTCCTTACTGCAAGAGGGAACATTTCCAGGACCTTTTAAGGAGGTCCTGTTCTGCCCCCTCCTCAAAAAAATATTGCTTGACCCAACCTTCCTGGACAATTTTCATCCAGTTTCCAAACCTTCCTTTCTTAGGGAAGATGGTAGAAAAGGTGGTTGCACACCAGCTTCAGAGGGTCCTGGAAGAGATTAATTATCTAGACCCTTTTCAGTCTGGTTTTAGGCCTGGATATGGGATGGAGACAGCACTGGTCGCACTTGTTGATGATCTCTAGTGAGAATGTGATGGGGATAGTGCATCGATTATCCTTAGACTTCTTGACCTCTCAGCAGTCTTCGATACTGTCAACCATGGAATCCTGTTGTGCTGGCTGTGGGATTAGGGATGGGCAGCACAGTCTTGCATTGGTTTTGCTCCTTTCTCCAAAGCCAGTCCCATTCAGTGTTGATAGGGAGTGAGAGGTCCAGTTTATGGCAGCTCATTTGTGGTATGCCACATGGTTCAGTACTTTCTCCATTTTTTTTAACATCTACATGAAACCACTCGGTGAGATCATTTGTTGGCAATGTGATGGGCTGATACTCAAATTTACATCTTTACCCCAATGATCCAAGTGATGCTGTCGCTGCCCTTTCCCGGTGCCTGGAAGCTGTGAGGGTCTGGTTGAATCCTGGTAAGACCAAGTGGCTTTGGGTGCCTGGAGCTTCAGGATCTAGGACTTTAACTTCTTTAACTCTGGATGCACAAGCTCTGCCCCAGACAGATCTGGTGTGCAACTTGGGGATTCTCTTGGACTTGCAACTCCTGTTGGAACAGCAGGTGGCAGTCACAGCTAGGGAGCCCTTGTGAAACAAGACAAAGTTGTGCTCTTTCCTGGATCAGGAGTCCCTGCATTCAGTCACTCATGTCCTAGGTCATCTCTGACTTAGACTTCTGCAATGTGCTCTACATGGGTCTATCCTTGAAGAGCATCCGGAAGCTACAGCTGGTACAAAATGCAGCTGCACAGACAGTTTTTGGGGCCTCTAGGATGACCCATGTTACACACTGTTCCACAAACTGCATTGGTTGCCAGTTTGCTTCTGGGTTTAATTCAAGATGTTGGTTCTTATCTTTAAAGCTTTTCATGGCATGGGTCCATGAAATGGTCTGTGGAACCATTTCACCTCAATGGAACTGGCCCACCCCACCTGGGCCAACAGAAGAGACCTGCTGCAGACTCCATCAGTCAAGGAATTCTGGCTGCTGGGGGCAAGGAGAAGAGCCTTTTCTGCCATGGCTTCCATTTTATGGAACATCATGCCCCCGAGGTGAAGTCTGCACCCTCCCTTTTGGTCTTCTGAAAGAGCCTGAAGTCCTGGCTCTTCCAGCTAGCTTGGGGCTTTAATGGGGGTATGTCATCCTGGAGGTGGTTAGTGGACTAAGACAATCACACCTTTCCCCCTATGCATCTTGCTCCCCTCTTTTTCATCGTATTTTAATTCTATTTTAATGTTAATATTTAGTTGTAATGTTTAATGTTGATTATGCCTAAGTCACTTTTGTGAGATCAGTGGCATATTAGATAGATAGATAGAAACATAGATAGATAGATAGATAGATAGATAGATAGATAGATAGATAGATAGATAGATAGATAGATAGATAGATAGATAGATAGGACAAAGTTGTACAGAGGCCTTTCTGGCTTCAGCTGCCATCTGTACAACTTTCTTTTTGAGCAGAAACTATGAATTCTGGAGAATCCACAACTGCACATTGGCTCTGGTAGGGGAGAGTCCAATCTCCCTAGAGTCAGAGACAGAAAATTTCGAAGTCTAAGATCCAGAGGACCCAAACCCCACAGCCATTTGTTATCATTACTAATTCCTGAAATAGTACTTAATCTCCCTTATAACATGTTAATATAATGCCAATCAACTGACTACCAAGAGTTTTAAAATGGGTTCATGAGAATTAAAACTGAATTCCTAAAGAAAGGAGATTTCAGATTCTAGTTATTATATTGTTTCAGATAGTTTTGAAAAACACATGATCTAGACAGCTATTTATAAAAAAGTATTGAGGGCTGGATTAGTCTGCAAGGTATTTTTAAAATTGTCAAATACTTTTAAAGAAGATAATCCCTTTCCCTCTAGATCAGGATTGGGCATACTGTATTTTAGTCCTTCAAATGTTGCAGGACTATATTCCTAGCAGCTCCAGCTCCCATGGCCAATAGTAAAGGAAGGTGAGAATTGTAAAAGGTAATTAGTTGCCCATGCCTTCTGTCTTTTCTGCTTCCTGAACACATATTCAAGATGATATGTGCCTTTAAATTTCTAAGTGTTATCCATTCAACTCATGTAGCTTTTCATGATTACTGATAACTGCTAACCCAACTATTGATTGAGTATATTAACTGCCTGATTCTCATAATACATTAGGCTACTTGTAGCTGTACTATGTAAACACAGCCTTTGCTACTTCTTCAACAACTGGTATGGTCTGACACACAATCCCTTTAGAAACTATATTTAATGCAGACTTTATAGTTTCTACCTAAATCTTACTTTGTCAGGAAGCAGTCTAATGAACTTGAAAGCTGTCTTAATATTATATGACATTTTGATTTCTTACCCGAACTAAAACATTATTAAGATTCTGCCCCAAATCCTAAAAGATTGCTGGAATATTAGATTCAAGGAGAACTTTTACCTTCTTCCAGAATGTTTACAACGTCACAGTTTAGACTATTGCCCTAAGATCTCTTAGTAGTTTATTAAATATTAACCAGAATTGGTCTTGATTACATCCTGAACTTTGACAAGATCAGCCAGTTGTTCTCACTTGATGGGATAAATCCCACTTAAATGCTCTTAGAAGATATAATTTCTATCTTGTAAAATTATGATGGCAATATATAATAGCCTGAGCTTTCAAAAGAAAGTGATAGAAGGGTAGTTTAATAAATTAAAAAATATTAGACACAATCTGTGAATTCTTAATGTTATTACCATTTATTTCAATATGGCTGAATGCGTAAGAACAATGAATTGAACACTGTAATAGTTAAAATGATTGACCTAACCTTTTAAAAGATAAAGTTGGGATCAGTGTGTATTGATACTGGGAGAAACTTGCATAGGATAATGAAAAGTTTGTAGTTGAAAGTTACAAAACACAGTTCATTTCAAAGAACATGTTGGGGGTTGTTCTGTAGAGTTTGTTTTTCATAAGCTATGATAAGCCTTATCCCTTCCAGATGCAAATTAAGTGACCCTTCTTTAAAAAGAATCCTTATGTCAACTTTGAGGAAAAAAAATGAAGTGCTGGCTTATTAGAGAAGGAACTTTAATAGACAAGGAAAGGCTAGGGACTGGAACAAGATTCATTCAACTGATTTTATCTGTCTCAGTACAACTTTCTACAGATGCCTCACAACGCTTGCCGGACAGACCCGCGTACACTACACTTCACTGAATAAATTACAATGGCTGGGTTGGCAACACACGCTGAAGCTGATTAAACGACATTTTGATTCACCGCGAGCTGCAAGCGCAGCCGGCCGACTACTTTTTGAGCGGCAACGTCCGCACCGGCGGAGGAAAGGAAGAGAGTCCCGCTCAGCTGGAGGAGTTACGGGGCCCCAGTTCGGGCGCCGAGGTGGGTCAGAGAGCAGAGGACTTGGCAGGCCCTGGCTGGGGAGCTGCCCTCCGACCTGAAAGGCGCAAAGGCGAACTACCCACCTTCTTCGCTTGCTGGATCGTTTCACGCACTACTTGCTTGACGTGAGGCGCCTTGTCTTCCTTTCGCGGGTGCGTGTACACGGCCAGGCGCGTGGCTCCCCGGTAGAAATAGTTATGGGTCCAGCCCAGGTCCAGCGGGGGGACCTCCGTGTCGGAGCGCTCGGGCCAGTAAGAGAGGGACAGGGGCTTCCCCGAAGGTCCGGTGACCGTTTTGCCACTCTCCAGGTGGGCATCGTAAGCACGCCAGCCGCCCCGCAAGACCTCCCGCTCCCGGCTGGAAAGGAAATCCGGCAGCTGCTCTTTCTTCAGCTGCGACTTGTAGGCTTTCTCCCCGTCGGCTACGAGAGCCTCCAGTGCCCTCCGTCGCTCCTCGCTGTAGTAATATCGCGGGTTATGATCACCGAGCCGTTCGTTCACGTGAGCATCCTCCAGGCAAAGCAGCTGCGACTCCGCCATAGTCCCCGGCGCCGCGCTTCGTTCGCCGTCGAGCCGCGGCTGCCAACGGCACCTGGAACCGCGCAAGGCGGGAGGAGCCTTCCGGAACCGCCTCCCCACACCTTGGAAGGTGGCGGCTGGCTCGGCCTGCGCGGGGCGTTCTCCGAGTCTGCCGCGGGTGCAGCGAGTGCCCTCCCACGCCGAGGCGTTTGTTCCAAGAGCACTTCAAGCCTGGACAGATGAGCCACCTGAAATGATCGTTCTCAAGTTTGGCGAATTTAAGCTGTGTGGACTTCAACTCCCAGAATTCCCTGGCCACACATCTTAAAAGTTGCCTAGACCGAAAAACACTGCTATAAAACGTGGCAGTGTATGTAACGAAAGAACAGAAGATGACAACAAAGGGAAGACATGATTTATTTAAAAATCAAAATCGGCTTTTTAAATTCAAAAACCTCCATTGTTTAAACTGGAGAAAGCCAAATAAACTGGGGGGAGGGTGTGGGGGGATGTGCCAGTGGTTCAGAACATATATTCTCATCACCTAATGCCACTGAATGCAAATGCGTAGATGATTTAAATCTTCTGGTTCTTTAAACATTCAAGACATATGAGATGTCCAGCCCTCGGCCAATACTTTGTGGTGTGCCACAGGGCTCGGTGCTTTCTCTTCTCCTTTTTAACATCTACATGAAACCACTGGGTGAGATCGTCTGTCACCATGGGATGAGGTATCATCAGTACGCTGATGATGCCCAGATTTATATCTCCTTCCCAGGTGACCCAAGTGATGCTGTCCTTTCCCTTACTCGGTGCCTGGAGGCTGTTCAGGGCTGGATGGGGAACAATAGACTTCGGATGAACCCCAGCAAGACAGAATGGCTTTGGGTGGTGGGGGGTCCTGGCCCTAGGACATTCCCATCTTTATCTCTTGATGGAGTGGCACTACCCCAGATAGATCCAGTGCGTAATTTGGGGGTCCTCCTGGAATCATGACTCCTACCTAAGCAGGTAGCGAGCGCGGCCAGGAGAGCCTTTATACAGCTTCGTGTTGTGCGCCAGTTGTGCCCCTTTCTGGACCAGGAGTCCCTTCACTTGGTCACTCATGCCCTTGTCATCTCTATTCTGAACTACTGTAATGCGCTCTACATGGGGCTTCCCTTGAAGAGTCTTCGGAGCTTGAAGCTGGTGCCGAATACAGCTGCACAGATGATTTTAGGGGCCAATAGATCGGCCCATGTAACATCTTTGTTCCACAAGCTGCACTGGTTACCAGTTTGCTTCTGGGTACAATTCAAGGTGTTAACATTGATCTTCAAAGCCCTTCATGGCATGGGACCAGAAACGGTGTCATCCCTATGGGGAGTTCCCAGCCCACCAGAATCAACACAGGAGTCCTTCTCCGGTTCCCGTTGGCTAAGGAATTTTGGCTGGCGGGGTCTAGGAGAAGAGTCTTCTCTGCTGTGGCTCCTACCCTATGGAACATCTTGCCCCCCGAGTTGAGGTCTGCCCCCTCCCTTATGGCCTTCTGGAAGGGCCTTAAGACCTGGCTCTGCAAGTTGGCCAGGGGCTCTAGGGGGGATTCATCATTGTAGAGGTGGCTGATTGGCTGATTAGCCATCTTCTTTTTACAGTATATGTGAGATACCTTTTAGCTCACCCCTCTAGTTCTGCCAGGTTTTTTATTTTTATTTTAATGTTTTACTTGAAGTTTTAATATTTTTTTGTTAGCTGCCAAGAGTCTTCGGATTTCAGCGGCATAGAAATTTAATAATAAAATAAATAAATAAATAAACATAAATAGTTTATAATATTTAATGTCTCTATAAACCAGAATGCAGTCCATTTGGTTTTAAGAGTATGTTGAAAATGCCCAGTTACGTCGGTTTATAAACTCTGTTGTGTGAATTCAGATAAATGTGCCCTCTTCAGCAAAACCATGACAAACATATCATGGTTTAATGTGATATGGAACCAAATCTTAGGCTCTTTTTGGCACCTGAGGAAACAACTTGTGTCCATGCTAAGACCATACCTGCTTGATAAAACAATATTGTGGTTAACATAATAAAGTTCACATTGATATCTTTATGCATCCAAGGAATTTGTAAATTCTTATGGCAATACATTTTGTTAATGGACGAATTGTGTTCCACATTTAGTTATATCTTTAGTTAGATAAAGCATTTCTAAATTAAAATATAGTGGGTAGTATTGTATGAGATTAAACGTGTTGTTACATTTGTTTTTAGGGCTTAATAATTTAGAGAAAATGACATAGAAGAAAAGAAAAAAGACTTAGAAAGCATTTTGTTAATGCCAGATACAGTTTTTAGCAGTCTACATGATATTCTGGCAGACTTGAGAAAGGAAAGAGAATTGGTAACCTTCTGGACCAATTTCAGGGTTTTGAAATGGGAACACAGTTTTGCAATGGCTCTTTTCCCTTCTCCCAGATTGATTCCAGTTTTTGTTGACATTCTTCAGAGCTCAACACTCTCCCTTCTCCTATTTAAAATCTACATGATACTGTTAGAGGAAATCTCCTGGCCACATGAAGTCAGGTATTTTTGGTATAGTAATGGTATCTGGATGGATATCTCATTCTGGGCCAGCCAAGTTATTCTGTATTTATGTGTCCCAGTCACTGGAAACCGCTAAGGTCTGGATATGAAAGAATAGGCTCAGGCTTAACCCTAGCAAGACTGAGGCTTTGTGTTCATGGATCAGCTGTGTCCAGAGACTAATCATCTTTAGGTTTCTTTTCCAGTAATTTTATTAATTTTTTTAGAAAAATAAAAAATATAAAGTAAAAAGAAAAAGCAAGAAAACAAAAACGTAAAAAGCCCTCCCTCCTTTAAGAAAACAATTCCTATCCTCATCACAACAAATATAAACAGTTTCATAATCTCTTGATCTCCTCTTAATTAACAAATATAAAACTCTTCATCCCATTACTCAACTCTTAGTAATGGGCAAATCACATAAGTAACATCTCTTTATCCAATTATCAGCAGTAAGTCCAAATGGAGTTCTAAAATAGTAACATCAGTTAGCATATATAAAACTCAACTTTCCACATCTCAATTCTAGCTGTTGGCAAAATCTTTTTTAAAAGGCATAAAAGAAGGTCCCAAGACCGAGAGTAAATAAACTTCATGGTTAATATGGGGAAAAGACTTTTCAGAAAAATTACATGAGAAGCTTTCTGGCTGCAAAGCTTGTGAACACAATCTTTCTGAACAGTAGAAAGACTTTTTTAACCTTTTCTATCATTCAAAAAGATTTCATTTGCTAGCTTTCTACTGATCTTCTTAAATGGTAGAAAGGCTTTTTCTACCCTCATTCTAACCCTATCCTATCCCAGTCTTGATTAAATAAACAGATCTTAATAGCCTTATGCAAGGCTAAAAGGATTGGGGCCTGCCAAATTGCTGGGGTGGAGAGGGTCTTCCATAGGGGTAGCCATAATAAAGGCATGCTTCTGAGGCCCTATGAGGTGGTAGGATTTCAGGGAAGGGATCTGGAGCATGCCTATCTTATCTGATCTAGTGGGATGGGCAGATATTCCTAGGGAGAGGTAGTCCCCCAAATAACATAACCGTGCCATGTAGGGTTTTAAAGTGATAACCAACACCTTAAGTTGCACTTGGAAGGAAACTGGGAACCAATGCAGTCCTTGCGAAAAAGGTAAAACATAAGTGATTCTATGAACACTGAATACTAAGCATACTGCTTCAGTTGCACACTGGACCAGTTATATCTTTTGTATTTGTACTTTTAATTCTTGTCTTCACTCAAGAACAGTAGAGGAACTATACATGCTTGCCTCTGGAGACCAGCCATGGGATCCCAGGAAAAGGCACAGATGTTTTAAGGCATTGCTGATAAATACAACATGAGCACCTCTGTCTGCTTAAAGATTTTGTTTTCATTGAATCCAGGTAAAAAGTACAATGTTACTCAGTAATAAATTGATTAACTTTGAAGTGCTATAAAATTATTCTGTATTATTTGTGTATGTTAAATTTTAAATACTGTTCTAATGTTGTACTATTGCACAAGACAGTTGATAAACCAGAAGTATTATTTTCTGTATTAACAATCTTCCTTTGAGTGAGAAAGAGCCTTCCTCTTCCTCTTCTTCTTTTAGCATTTGAGGGCTGTGTTTCTTTCCTCCAAAACTGCATTGGACACTGCTATTAGAACAAGGGTTGAGTGAATTACATGAATAACGCCTAATATTGAAAAAGAACAAATGGGAGATGAAATAAAATTGTATCTTTATGAGAGAATAATATTATTAATTAACTATTTGAAAATCAAATAAATGTTTGGCTTTATTCTCCCCAAAAAAGATGTAATCACTTTAATCATTAATTACTTCAGTAAATTTAGTAGAATTATTCATATAAAGTAATTTGAACGTAATTAAAAATGCATTCATTCCCATTTTTTATAAAAGTATTTTCATTGATTTCAAGGTGTTTTGGAAGCTTGTACATCTAAATGTAAATGTAAACATGGGTGGCTGGGGAATTCTGGGAGTTGAAATCCACACATGTTAAAGTTGCCAAGTTTCGAAACACTCTTGTAAACTGTCACTTACACTTTCCTCAACCTTTTCTTTTTGTTTTTCTTACATTGATTACAGGTACTCCTCGACTTATGACCAGTTGCTTAGAGACTGTTCCAAGTTACAACAGACCCCTGAAAAGCTACTTATGAGCCAATTTTAAAGATATGGCTACTTTAGCACTCCTGAAGTCACGTGAACAAAATTTGGGCAGATTTGCCCTTATGACTGACGGCTATATCCCCCCCATCCCATCCTGCTATGTCCCTGCAGGCCTTGGCCCTGCTTCCTACCCCACCAGGTCCCACACCCTCCTCCCCATCACTGAATGCTCACCTTTTATGGTAGATTTCTTTCTGGAAGCTCCAAAGTTTGTGTTGAGGAAAAAGAGCAGGCTATTCCACCCCATGGCATGCCTAGGCCATTTTGCTCTGTCCCAGAAGCGGGCACCATTTTCAAAATGGCTGCAATAAATTGTGGCTGCTCTGAAATTGGGCCTGCTTCCAGGACAGAGCCATGCAGCCACCCCTGAGGCGTGCTGTGCTCTGCTGAAAGACCACATCCGGGAGATCACGGAAGGGGGTTGTTAAGCAAGGCAATCATGCGGATCCCTTGCTTAAAGACTGCCACAATGTGCAATCATAATGGGCGAGCTCCATTACAGTTGTTGGTTGAGGAATACCTATATTCTGTTGACTTCAGAAATGAGGGAAAAGCTGCTTGGGTTGACAGAAAAATAAGGAAGTACAGTACTGGGAGATCATATCCTTTTTTTCTAGAGAAAGCACAATGCAAAGAGAACCAGCGTGGCTCGGCCATGACCTCAGGCTTTAGATGGCCTACTTGTTCCAGCTGCCCCTTTCTCTGAGTTTGCACAAGAAAAGACATTTACCACCTGCCAGGAGCCACAGGAACAAAAATTAACCGCTTATGCTTTTTAAAAATAGAATCAATCTAAAATAACAACTATCTGAAATAAACAGAGACTGTCTGAAATAAAGGGAAAAGAATTACGATCCACGTGCCCTCCTTCATCCAGTTCCTGTCCAGAGATAATCAGCTCGTATCGTCCTTCCCGGATTAGGCAGCCTGGCGTTCTGATGGCCGTAGCCCAGCACAGGTAGAAGATACCCGATTCAGGAAAGCTGCAGTTTTACAAGCCAGCGTAAACCTTGCTGTCTGTTTCCTTGTTCTGAAGTTTTCATAACTGCATGAGAACTTTCTCTGCCTAAAAGTCTGGGCAAATCTTCCTTTATAAAAGTGAATTTGCAAAGTTGGCAGCCTTTATAAATAAGCAATATTTGAAATTTTGCTTTGCGGGTATATTGTCTTGTTTCATTTTTGTTTTAAGTGAATGACATGATTGTTCCTTAACTTGGAAGAGTCCTCTTTGCATTTGTGGGAGTTCCTACTGAGGGCAGGTTGAAAAAGGGGTTTACAGCTACATCTCCTTTGTCAAAAGATGGTACTAATTATTTCTTTCTTTCTTTTTTTTTTGTGATCTCTCTTCTTTCCCCATTACAGTTTCTTGCTGATAGCTCAACATATAGGTAGTCGATTTAGGACAATGGGGACCAGAATATCTGTGCTAAGCAAGGCAGTTGTTAAGTGAGTTGCAGCAGATTTTACAACTTTTTTTGCCATATTGTTAAGCAAATCACTGTAATTGTTAAGTGAATTATGTGATTGTTAAGCAAATCTAGATTTTTCCATTGACTTTGTCTGTCATTACCAGCTGAGAAGGTTGCAAATGGCCATCACATTACCCTAAGATTCTGCAACCATTGTAAACACACTGCTGTTGCCAAGTGCCCAAATTTTCATCATGTGACATGGGATGCTGTGACAGTTATAAGTGTGAGGATGTTGTAAATCACTTTTTTCAGTGCCGTTGTAACTTTGAATGGTCGCTAAACAAATGGTTGTAAGTCAAGTACTACTGGTAGGAAGAAACTATAAGTTTGGGGCTCTTGTGATAAATAGAATATCCATTGTAGCGGGGAAGAATTTCTAGGCAGATCCTCCAGCTCAACAAGATCCCAGCTCTCTGAAAGTGAGCAGCTGATTGGGATTTATTATGCATTTGCTTCTTATCCAGGAACTAGAATTGTATAACAGGAATTGGGAAAGAAGGAAATGTAAATATAATATATATTCAGATGTATAAACAATTTAATTTAAATATATAAATAATAAAGAAGGGAACAGAGTCAAATAATTAATTGATCTGTGGTTCTTAAACTGTGGCCATTTTTGGAGGCTGAGATGCCTGTACTGTAGTCGTTGTAATGGAACCGCATCAGAGAGTCAAAAGATGGTAGCTTCATCTCATTGTCATTCTTTTTCAGAATCTCTCAAGATTACCAACCTTTGAAGTCCCCCTTGCATGCTGCATACCTATGAAATTTTCCATTTCCCTATGGAAAATCTCACCTGGATAAAAAGGGCTGTATTCTGAACAACTACATTTGAAGAGTTTAAATGGGTAAGAAAAAAGGGAGAAAAGCCAGACAGGCATTCCATAAAAATTAGGCATAAGAAATGTATTTAGTGCAGCACATAGATAAGGGAGACAAGATAAGACTGCCAGGTACAGGTCTAAGTGTCCTCTGTAATGTAATGAAGGTAAGATGCAAAATGAATGACAAAGCTTGATTGCCTAGAAGTTAGACACGAAAAGGTTTTTCAAACAATACAGTAGGCTAAATGGTCCCCTCCTTTCCTAAATCAGCCTATATTCTGAATATAAAACTGCATTAACAGGAATGAAACCAGAGTTATATACAGGTATCTCTTTTGCTCTCAGTCATACATTGACAAGAGTGACATTGGGGGAAATACTCCAACATGAATATTAAAGGCTGAAATGTAAAAATAGAAAAGAAAAATACTAATAAAAAGTGCCAGTCAATTTGGTCATCATTGAAGAAAAGGAGAGAGATACTACTAATAAAAATAAAGTTTTAAGACTTGACAATATGAAAAATGCACAAGAATATTCTCTGTCTTCACCTACCTCATTTTTTGTTGGATTAATTTTTCTAGGTGCTCTCTACTTTTCACCCTATTGCCTTTGACAAGATCTGTATTGAATAAAATAGGAAATAAAAGGGTTTATTTAATGCCCCTATATATATGATGGATTTCTCTGAGGTAAATCTTATTTTATGTTTTTGGTTTGCTTCAGGTATATTCTGAAGTGTTTTTGTGTGTTTCAAAGCACCTACCAAGGCACATCTGGGTTGAGAATGAGGTCATTAGAGTAGATTTTGAAGGTAGGAATGTTCCCTTTAAATTAGCTTTGAATCTTCCTTCATGAAATATTTCGCACAGACATACTGGTTTCTGGACCCTAATTACTTCACTTTTTAGGGCTTTGCAGGCTGTATGCTAGATAAAAGATATGACAACTTATATTTAAGGTTTAACTGTAGATGTGTTTGCCTTTAATTAATTAATTTAATTAACTTTGGCCCTGTTATTTTCATCTCTAAATAGTTGATCTCTTGGTCTAATTTTTGCTAAATTTCCTAAAGTTTTTCCTTTGCAGTAGCAATTTCTCTCTTATAAATTCTCTCTTAGGGACCTAAGAGAAGCAGAAGAGACAAAGAAAAGATGGCAAGAATACCCAGAAGAGCTCTACAAGAAAGATTTAAATGTCTCTGATAACCAGGATGGTGCAGTCACTGAGCTAGAGCCAGACACTCTGGAGTGTGAAGTTAATTGGGCCTTAGGAAACATTGCGAACAACAAAGCTAGTGGAGGTAATGATATTCCAGCCAAATTATTGAAAATACGAAAAGATGATGCCATGAAAGTGCTGCGCCCAAGATGCCAGCAAATTTGGAAAACTCAACAGTGGCCACAGTATTGGAAAAGATCGGTTTACATTCCAATCCCAAAGAAGGGCAGTGCAAAAGAATGTTCAAACTACCGTACAATTGCGCTCATTTCACACGC
>JANHZU010010256.1:706768-717577 GCA_032468055.1 Acrochordus granulatus | reverse complement strand
AGTTTCAAAAACGTAATTTGCTGAGTCCAAAACGCCAACATTTTCCTTAAAACTTTCTCTAGCACCTGTCTTGCTTTTTATTTTAAACTCTTAAGGATTATCAAAATAAATCTTCATGTTTTCACACTGAGCACTGAAGGCACTCACCCTGTACTTCCAGCTTTGTCACTTTGCAGGTGTCTAACGTCTTTAAAGCAGTTAATAGCAATTTCCTGAAGCAGCTAGCAGGGGAAATGAACGAAGGCTTGTTCATTTCATTTAAAAGGCTTGAAGCCTTTTAAAGACTCCGTTTGTGGCTGGAGCAGATATGCTCTATCCTTCCATCTCCTGATTCCCCCGCTCCACCAGAGATCACTTTCTTGAGATCTTTTCATGAGGAAGAGGAACACCTGCGAGGGGAAACAGCTTGGGCCATCTCCAGTTTCGAGCCGAACTGTTCGTCGGCTCCCTTGTTAATACTGCACTCGTTGGCTCCACTTTTCTGTGGACCTGTCTTCAGTCTGCCATCTTCCTCTGGAAGCCAACTGGGCTATAATATCTGAGTGGTTATACAAGCCCTAGTTTGGGGAACTTAATGTAGTTTCGGGAATGAGGGTACCTAAAAGAGAGCAGGGTTCTCCATATAATAAGTTTCTGCAGATTGCTCACTCTCTATCTATACCCCGGCCCTTAAACATTTTAAATTTTTTATTGTGCTCAGGGCCAACATTACTGAGCTAGATGGTTGATTTGGTACAAGGCAGCTTCTTATGTCCAAGTTGATTTCTTGCAAAAACCTAAACTACTTGTGGCAAAAAAAAAAGTTACAGACGAGTCCCATAGCTTATTTCCCTCTTAATGACAGAATTAGAATGGCTCTTTATGTAACCAATCCCATTTTTACATTGTCTTTCATTGAACTTACGAAAAAATTTAAATTCTGAATCAACTATATTAATTTCACAACCTCCTGCTTTCTAGACTATAGAAATATATACTTGGTATATATTTTATATACAAGAAACAGATATGATAGATTTAAAATACTTAATACTATGTTCTTACAGGAATTGTAAGTTAATACATTTAAAGGCTAATAAAAAAATACAGTATATACTATTTGCAAAGTAACAAAAATATAAACCCTAGTTTGAAAATGCCATCCACAATCACTCTTCAAAATAAAACAAGTCTTATTCAAGTTAATCACATACAGGTAGTCCTTGGGTTACAATCATTTGTTTAGTGACTGTTCAAAGTTACAACAGCACTGAAAAAAAGTGACTTACAGCTAGTACTTGCAATATCACAGGGTCATGTGATCTCCATTTGTGACCTTCCCAGCCAGCTTCTGACAAGAAAAGTTAACGGGGCAAGTTGGATTTGCTTAATAACGGTGTAAATCACTTAAATGCAATGATTCGCTTAACAACCATGGGAAAATAGGTCGTAAAATTGGGTAAGATTCACTTAACAACCACCACACTTAGCAAAAGACATTCTGGTCCCAACTATGGTCTTAAGTCAAGGATTACCAGTACCTTTCTGTCAGGTTAGATAATTTTTTTGCTACTTTTCTCCCAAACCAATTCTCCTCCTGAATCAATTTTTTCTACAGAGCATTTTTGTCCCTAGAATTCCATTAGGGGTGAAAAACCACTGGGGGAATGGAAGAATTCAACACCTACTTTCAGCTTTTTAAATCCATCCGCATCATAGATATATATGAAGAGTCTCCATTTTTATGGAGAATCTGCTGCTAATCTATTTAATTAATCACTGAACTATTGTTGTAATAATAAATGTATTTTATATAATTGAAAAGTGCCAATCTCTGAGTGAATGTATGGTTTTACATTGAAGAACAGATTGTTGCAGTTTGATTTAATGTAATTAAGGAGGGAGAGTCAGTAAAAAAATGCAGTGAAGTTCTCCTTATATGATGTTGATCAGTTTACTGAAACTAGTTTCAACAAATTATGTAACTCAGACCAATAGACTGGATGTAAACCTTTTTATTTCAATAGAATAATGGATTTTCAACGACCCTCAATTTTTATGGTGTGTTATATAATCCAGACTTATGTTTCCATCAGAGGCATATACATTTAATAAATAATAATAATAATAGACATTACAGAGTCAATGGCAATTCAAATTATGTGGTGATACATAGCCTTCTGGTTCAAACCAGTAAGCCAGATCTTCTGAAATCACAATTCCTTTATTTTTGGTTTATCAGCCTTTCATATTATGTCTAGCAACTGTGTTGGGATTGCAATTCCAGAATTCCCTTTGGCTCTGCTAGCGGGGAATTCTATGAGAAGGCTGTTACTGTATAAACCAATTTGAAGAGAGTGGCATTATTATCTAGAGTTTCTTTTGATAAATGTTAATTTGTGGCTACAAAACTGGGCTGAGAATATCTTCACACTCTTCTCTGAGAAAGTTCCAGGATCTTGATTTTTTGCTAAATTCTGAACACCTACTGAGAAGCAGTCAGTGTGTGTTGCTTTCCACAACTTCAGTTTTCTGTCATGAAGTAAAAAATGATTGTAAAAATGTAGGTGGATTTGAAGAGAAACAAGATTGGCACTTTTGTTCAGCTCCAATTTAGTTAGCATTTGAGGTTAATAGGGGTTTGGCTCTGGATTTTTTTCCCACACCTAAACTGGTGCAACCTTTTCCTAATTAGTTTGGCTCAAGAAAGTAGTGCTGTCAAAAACTGAAGAAACAGCATACAAGAAGGTGTAATCTTGGTATGGAGGAGAGTTCAATTGTCATGTTTTGTAGTGAGCATCAATTAATCAACCAATGGATGAGACTGTCAGGCTATAACTTCACAACAAGGAGAGAGTTATGAAGGGGAGCTGTCCATTTTTCTTGATCTTCTGACTATTTCTGTCTCAAATTCATCCTTTTCCTTACCTCTGACAAAAAACGGTTAGTTTCAGATATATGTAATGGCAAGTTATTAATAGGGTGTTATTTCTTCAGAGAAGCATCAACATAGGGCAGGTGTACATTTCTTTACAGAACTTTACCAATAATATCTTTATCAAGACCTGCTGAGCTCCTGTGATCAGGTTATTTCCTCAAATCTATATACTGAGATTTGTATGAATTCACTTGCACCAATCTTTGTACTTTAGAAGTATAAGTACATTTAGCCACAACATGATATTATTAGTACCTCCATTCAGCTGCAAATTTTGACTATTAATTTCACTGCTGGCCACTGCATTATATCTTTCAAACTTAAGTCCTCCTCTTTAATTCTGAATGATAATAATCTCAACTCCATGGAATTTAGGGAGGTCAGGGGAGATCTTTGTATTTTGCAAATCATATGCAAACATGTATAATATTTCTCTTCCTGAATAATGGGTGTTATGAATAAGATAATGAGAGTAGATCCTGGTTACCTGCAGTAGAGCAGTGAAAAAATATTGACTAAAAATGTGAAGATGAATGACCTGGAATTAACAAATGTATAGCTTTAATGTTTAAGATAAAAACAAATGCTTTTTAAAATGTAACATTTTGCAGTTTTAGTTTGAATACATCTATGTAAGAGCAGGCATGAGAATCTTCTTGCATTCTCTGTTATAAGGGGTTGCAAAATATTTTAAATGTGAAATGTTTTGAACTTGAAATAAGATATTCTGACCATTGCAGAAATGTTTTGACGTTGAAACAGCTTTGGTAGAACTCAAAACAAATACTGTTAACTTGAAAAAAAATTAAGCTTGAAACACTTCAAGAATAAATTGTGGAATAATTTGTTTTAAGCTCAAAATAACAATATATTGTCACTTAAGAAGTGGACCAAGTTTCCTGTGCTCCTTCTAGGCCCAGGACATAGTTTGCAAATCTGGAATCTTGCAGTGTTGAGGTTCACCAATCCAGTTAATATGCTGAGTGAAAAATCAGAAAAAAAAGTGAAATCATAAGAGATTGGCTGTATTCTGTGGTTAAACCTCAGTCATACATCACATAATTATTTTCCCAGAGATCCTCTGGACAGGCTGGACCCTGAATACATGAAGTATCTTACTGAAAGGAAGATGGTGGATGTGACAACAATCTGCAAAATTTGTTTTGCAGCATGCTTAAATTCCTCTGGAAGTGTTTTTCTAAATGTACAATTGTGTGGGGGGGAGAAGAAAAAATGTATAGGGAGAGAAAAGCCAGAGAGGGAGGGAAAATTTGCAAATGTGGATTGTGGGAGAGAAGAAAAAAAAGAATGAGAGCAAGCACTAGCAAGAATACTTGCATATTAAAATCTCACTAGCAAGAATACTTGCATATTAAAAAGAATATAATATCTATTACCAATGTGAAGGTTTGTGCACTTCAGTAGTCACTGTGATGGCTCTTCTGATCTTCCCTGATCACTTTGCTTCTATTAAACTAAGCAAGTGAGAAAATGGCCATTAAAATGTGCTACATGATTTTTTTAGTACGAGAGAGAGAGAGAGAGGGAGAAACTTTTTCAATTCATCTGAAAATCTAGGGAGATTCATGCGACAATACATTAATTTTGGAAAAGTACACAATCCTTTTGATGAATGGCTTGTGTTCCTGGAGGTCTTTTAAGCACCAGAAAATAATATTTTTCTAAATCTCATTTCTATTTCTTTCTATTGGTTTTAATGGTGATAATTATGATCTCTTTGAATCACTTTTTGTGAATGTTTATGAAGCAATTTAAGCTGCTTCATCTACAATGATCTTGACTCTAACATAGCAAAAAATAATTTGTTATCTAGTAAGTGAATATTAACTTAATATCATGCAACATTAATTAATGTTTTCTAGTCTTTGACTTACAACTGTAATGGAGCCTGCTCATCATGATTATAAATTATGACTGTCATAAAAGCTCAGATTTGCTCAGATTGTTTAGGGATTAATTACACTTCCTGTTTGTTGGTGATTGATTGGCCTAAGTCCAGCTCTAACATGGACTCTGGATGGGATCACATCCATTCCACTAACTGGGAATTTTCTTGAATCTTCAGCTCTTGCTACAGTGTGAGATAGAGGTTATGGACAGAGGGCCTTTACTAGTTCTGGCTAGTCTCTCAGTTGTGGATCTTGGAGCTGGGGCACGTGGCAAAGTGACTCATGCACTCATTTTATATATATATTTCTCTAATGCACCAGACTTGGTATTGCCTTAGAAGATGACTTGGAAGCTCTAACTGGCCCAAAATTCTATTATCAGTCTGCTAAAGCAGCATATCCAGCAGTGTTACACATATGCTGCAATTGTTGCATTGATTACCAATTTAAAATACTGGCTCCTACCCTTAAAGCTTTTTAGGGTGCCCAGGCATATATGAGATCATCTTTCCTGTCTAGATTCATTCTACCTTATGTGATATTTGAGAAAAGGTATGTTGCCTCATTCTTTGGAATCTGTTGTTCCCTGAGATATGGAATTTCCACCCCCTCCCTCCTGTTTTCTGAAGCCCTGAAAACAAGAAAACTCTTCTTGCTCCATAAACTATATGGACACTGATGGTACAAAAACTGTCGTGGGCTAGTGAGATAAGATTCGATGAACTATTGTTTTAATGCCATATGGGTCCTCAAGGTCTTTGTGGAAATGTGCAATCCATAAATAATTATAGAAATAATAATGACTGTGAATTTCCTTAAAATCTCTTGTTTTTTCCTTGGCAAATTGGAAAGTTTCTTTGTACACACACATATATACAAAAATATTCAAATAACTTTTATTTAAAGTTTTAACCAAGGACAGAGAATATTTTAATTTAAATTATTTGATCTGCATGAAGATGAATATAAAAAGGGGAATGGGAGTATTTTAGGTTGTCTCTTGGAATAATCTCAAATTTCTACCTTCTCATCTTACTTTTACTTTACTATCAATATAAACATATTTTGAAGAACAGAACAGATTGCAGACTCTCTCCCTACTTTCTCATTGTTTCAGGATACTATTCATTTTGTTCATGGTTTTATTTTTCAAGTGTATGGTTATTTATTCAATTAAAAATCTCAGATTTTTAAATGAGTTTTAATTTCAGTGTACACCTTCACACACACTAAGTAATGTTAACTTAAAATTAAGCTAACACTATAACATAGTTTAAAATATACTGCATAGGGTTAGAGATAAAAGTAAACAAACCTGGAGAAAATAGATCTTTTTGTTAGCATTCATGGCATGGTTTACAATTGCCTGAAAATAAATTAAGACATTAGTAGTCTGGTTGTCATCTACTAGCTCAGTTAGCTGTAGTTTCATTGTGTAATTGAAGCAGATGCTGCAGGGGTAACCACTAATCAACCACTTTTGTGAGAATTTTGTCTGATGAAGATCTACAGCAGGGAGCCACAAAATTTTCTGACCTATTTGTTTGAATGCATTTAACAAAAATTGAAGCTTTGTGCAAAGTGTATGAATGAGTCATTTGACATTTTCAGGTTGACTGAAATAATTCTGCTACATTTATTTCTAAACTCAACATACTATTCATATATTCAGCACTGCAGGAAGAAACTCTACTGTATGATATTAATATATTAAAAATTGAAGAGTTTCAACTTGTGTAATCTAGTTCCAAACAAGATTTGGAATTTTGAGAGAATGTTTCATATATAAAAGGTTGGAGAAGAAAGTCCAAAATTGGAGTTGGAGTTTGAACCAATCAATCCAACCCTGCTTAGTTTCTGAACTCAAAGTAGAGCTGCAGTACCCTGCTGAGATTTTGCTTATTTTTCCCAATGAGAAACAAATTTTTACAATGAATATTATAAAAGACAAACAAAATTTTGTATATACAATACAAAAAATATCCTATACATTTGTGTGGTCACAATATTATAAAATTTACTGTTTATATAATACTTTATAGGGCATTTTGAATCATCAAATTAGCAGTAGTGAAAAAGAAACCACAGATGAAATATCCAGCCATTCCAATCTTTTTGGCTCTCACCCTGGTAATAATTTGCCCAAGGAAAACAACGAACTATTTGTAATGAGGATAAAGATTTATTTGTCCATTTTAAGAGCAAGTTTGGAACTCAGCATGTGTATGCCTGTTAGTTTTTCTAATATAAATTACTTGGCAGTTACCAACATTCAATTTCAACATTTTATTGCTTGATCACAAAATTTTGCAAGACTTTCTTGAAATTGTCATTACTTTGTTTTGGACTTTTTTTTGCATATAATTATAATGACTTGCTGGTACTGTTCTCTCTCTCTCATAAATTAACATTTATATTCCTGATATTTGATATTTAACACAGTTAAATAATTGGCCATATAAGACTTACCATGAGCATGATTTATGTTCTCAATTTTAACCAGTAACTACAGACAAATATTTACTGTTTTCAAACAGAACAAAATTTGTAAGGGACAAAAAGAAGCACAGCAGAAGGGTGGCAGGGACCTGCACATTCTGCATGGAAGAAAATGCCATTGGAAGAAAGTATGTGTTGTTCATTGAGAAATGATTTCCAGGGTTTCTGATTATTCTGGAAAGGAAAACTAGATAGAAAAAAGCAAACAATGTTAAATGCTGCTTTTCAGAGACTTCTGGTAAGGATTCCTGGCAAAAACTAGAAGTCTCTAAAGGAGCAGGGATGGAACTGCAATGGAGATTGGTGGCCAGACAATAATTCAGGCTAATGAAGTTTCTCCAGAAAAAGGAGAGACTGTAAGATTGCCCACTTATACCCTGGATAGCTGCTCCTTGTGAGTCGTCTGCAGAAACTGAAATTTTTATAGTTGGCTTGTGTCAGCCCTTCAGCTCAAGAGTTGAGCAGGTGGAAATCAAGGGATCAAATTCACAGCCCTAATGCAGCCGATATGGACATCAGGTTCACTGAGCCTCACTTCTCAATCACTTTCAGAAATTGCTTGTTAACTGATTTTCAGCTATTAGGAACCTTTGAAATGAAAAAGTTTTATAACACTAGGTGAATTTTCCTCAATCCTTAGCAAAATCAATTTTAAATACAAATTTTAGGACCTAGAAAATTCTTGTTTTGGAATAAACAGTAAAAGGGTGATTAGAACATTGATTTTGGAAAGTTACAAATAGACTAGGGGTTCAGACAGATTTGAAATAAGATTTTGAAATTATAAGAATCCTTCCTATGGGAAAATGTTGTTTTGAATTCTTAAAGTGCAGTATGGGACTTTGAAGATTGGACACTGGAGGGAACCAGAAGGACTAAAGATTATAATTAAAGGAGAAGAAGCCTTAAATTTGACTTATTAATACAGAATGGAGCAAAATATTTTATTAACCCAGAAGATAACTTTAAGAGTCTGCCATTATAGATAATGTGCAAAAGATTTTATTGAAGAGGAACAAGTTTTACCAAATGAGACTGAGATTTGAAAGCAGATTTAAAAATGACAGGCTACAAGAATGATGTAAAAAAATATGCTACATTGGATATACAATTGAAATGATATCTTAATATTTAAAAGGGATATACACATAATAAGCCAAAAAAGTGACTTGGATAACTTTTCTGGATTTATAAATGAAACTTTTGAAGTTTTGTAGGATTTTGTGAGAAGAGACAAAGAAAAAATGAAAATAAATCAAGTTCTATAATATTATTTGAAGGGATTTAACATCAATATTGTTAAAAGTAAAAGGAGAACATATAAAGTTGCTTTATTTGATCAAAGTTAAAATAGGCAGTTTGTTTTTTCTGGTAACCTTTAGTGGACTTTTGCTAATTAAGACTGAATGACAAGGCTTTAAGGACTTATTTATAAGAGATGAGATATGGGAAGAAGAGCAAATTTGCTATATTTTAAGAAGAGGTAATAACTTACTAAAATTTCTTATACCTGTTGGGATGAAGAGGCAAATCATTTCTTTATACATTTCTTGTTCTTTATTTTTCTTTCTTTTCTATTTTTTCTTCTTTTATTTTTTAGTTTGAATTAGTTCTTATCTTTTAATTGTAGTGCTAAATAAAACTATTATAAAAATATTAAATGGGCTTTTCAGAACTGTATAGCTCATAGTAGAGGAATGGGTCCTCATGCTTTTATCCGACCCACTCTTTCCTGAGAACAATGGAGCAAAGCAAGAGTGGCTAAAATTTTTCCCTCTCTTTAAAAGAGAAGGGAACATGGAATGTTTGAGAAAGGGGTGAGAGAGGGAACAAATGCTTTATAATTTCTACAAGGGAGTAAACCAAATACATACATGCAAACAACTCACAAGTGCCAGGAGAGTGTGCATAACTCCAGGCAATCATTGCCAAAGAGACTGGAAAACTGAGAGAATAATAGCTAATGGAGGGTTCAACTGACAAGAGAAGATGAAGAAATGAAGTTGGCAAGGGGAAAAGGAAAAATAAATACTGTCTTGGAATGGATTTAAGTAAGCAGGAATGATATCATGATATTGAGGCTGGTAGACAGCATGTTGTA
Source organism: Acrochordus granulatus (assembly GCA_032468055.1). Lineage (NCBI taxonomy): Eukaryota > Metazoa > Chordata > Lepidosauria > Squamata > Acrochordidae > Acrochordus > Acrochordus granulatus. Next base: position 708,150 of record JANHZU010010256.1, on the reverse strand, counting down.
GTGTTTTAGATGCTGGAAACAGGCCTTTTGATTCAAGTCCATTGTCAACCATAAAGAATTCACTGGGCATGTTCCTCCATTACTTGCCCTCAGCCCAGCATATCCATGGGGTTGATGTTCTGGGAGAATTCAGAGCACTGGGTTTGCCATCTTAAATTCCCAAAAGAAAGGCAGTGTATACATTTAGCATGCCATACAGTGGCAGACAAACTTGTATAGCTTTCCGACTGACTAGTCCAAATTTCTGTGAAAAACAGAAAGATGGTGAAAGTAAAAGAATCAGAGGTCAATGAACTGCAGATCTTCATATTGGGACAGCTGGATAGCATTTTGGAACTTTCTCACATCCCTGTAAATACAGCATGAACATTCCTAGTAACTGGTTTTGTTTTTTATGCCATATCTGCATGATGTTGCTTTTGTCTCATCTACAACCTGCAGAGGAGCAACTTAAAGATGTCTTTAGCTGCTCCAGTTTTATAGTAGTGTTTCCCTTTTCTCCTGACACAATTCTTGCCATGGAAACCATCTAGCACGCTTCATGAACATAGCTGATGAGACAGTTAGCAACGTGGAAGCACCCACGTCCTAATGGCTGTTTTAAGGCTGCTGCAGAGCACTATTCTCCATAGCCATTTTTGTGTGGACTACATCTGCCTCCATAAACCTATACTGGTGCTGTGCAAAGTGCGCATTAGGTCTTACACCTTGTATACATGTGTTAATGCTCTTTTGTAAACAAGATAGATATTTTTAAAATAAGGATTTAACATATGAATTATAGACTCTTGTTTAAATACACAGGGCTGAACATTAATTATCAGCCTTGTGCCTATGGTAGGCTAGGCACTGGCAAGCAGAGCAGCATAATTTGTGGTAGCACAGTTTTCTGCTTGCTCAGAGACAGAAGTATAGCAGTTTAATATGATCATCTAGCTATACTCCTAGTTATTAGAGAAGATGTATTGTAGTATTTGCATGGCAAAGCACATGACTTCATTATTACAAGCTGAGGGAAGTTATTTATTAAAAATGTACTCAAACTGTTCAGTTGCCACATGCTTTTATCCCAGTGACATCTATGAGGAATCATAAGCTATCACAGCAAATGGTCTAATATCTAGCTTCCGCTATAGAGAATAAGGCTGATTCCTTGTTAGTTCTTTGGGCCCTTTCTGGCTCAGATAATCTCAGGAAAGCTAATTGTGATAAGTTCATAAATCAGTAAAATCTCTCTCTAGAGAGAAAGTATAGAAATACAGTAATGAAGAAAGAATGAAGTGGAGTCCTTAATGTTCTCTGAGCTTGTCTGTGAAGACTCTCACTCGTCCAGGGTAATTGCATCGCAACAAAGTTTAAAAAAACAGGCATCTGGACTGGAT
>JANHZU010010256.1:687237-703272 GCA_032468055.1 Acrochordus granulatus | reverse complement strand
CCTGCTAGTCACCTCCCTGGAGTCTTTCACCAACCAGGAGGGACAAGGATCTAACTGGCAAGTGGTCGCACTGACTGCATCGAGGACCCTGTCCCCTTCCTCAGGAACAACAGAATCAAATTGCTCCCAGATTACTGGGCAAGACTCCTTCCTCGGCATCTCCACTGGCTCTACCTCACAATCAGCATCCAACTGGGACCGAATGTTGTTATATATAGGATTGTTATGTCTATATCTGGATATTATTATCATTTCAGGCATTTTTTATTTTTATGTATTTGTGAACACTAAGATTTCATATACTTTTTGACACCATTGTTTAGGTCAATCTCCTGATACTCTTTTGAAATATTGGGTTTCAACTCTTGTAATTTGCCTGTCAGCATATACCCTAGTAAATTGGCATTAGAAGAAGTCCAACATATCTAGCATGCAGGAGATAGAGTATATGATTTGAAATAAATTAGTTGCGTGCATTTAGGTGATACATTTTTAATAGCTGCACCTGCAGCTTTTGTTTTCCCAGTCAAATATGATCAGAAACCATGGCTAGTTTGGCTTGTAATTTATAAAATTATTCTTGAAAACTAACAATTTGAAAGTTTAAATAATATAATTTCTTGATACATCTGTGGTCCTTTCTGAAATTTTGGCTTCATATTCATCAGATAAAAAAAACCTCTACTAAATTATCTCAGCAGGAAAATACTCCTAAAAAAATTAATCTTGTAGTCAAGAACATGAAGAGATGACAGACAACTAAGAAGGTATAATGAGGAAGGTATACTTCATTATATCGACTATATAGGACTACAATTGACCACAATTGGGATAAGAATTTCCATTGCTAATCAAAGCAGTTGTTAAATGATGTGTACCCAATTTTACAACCATTTTGCCACAGTTGTTAAGCAAATCACTACACTTGTTCAATGAATCGCATGGTCGTTAAGCATATCTGGCTTCCCACATTGGCTTTGCTTGTTGGAAATAAATTAGAACGGTCATAAATCGCAATCATGTGACCCTGGGATGCTGCAACCATTGTAAATACATGCAGGTTGCCAAGAGCCTGAATTTTGATCACATGGTCAAGGGGACACTGCAATGATTGTAAATGCAAGGGCTGGCTATAAATAAGTCCTTTCTTTTAGTGCCACTGTAACTTTGAATGGTCGCTAAATAAATGGCTGTAAGTTGAGAACTACCTATATATGTATTATAGGACTATTATATGGACTTCCAATTAATTCCATTAATTAATTAATTAATGCTGAAGACTGTAAATAAATAAACAGGGCCAGCTCTGGACTAAGGCTGAACAGGCATCAACCAATGCCCAGAAGCACCAAATTTAGAGGGAACCAAAGTTGAAAAGGTTTCTGAAAAACATCATAGAAAAAGCAAAAAGTAGTAACAATGTACTCTGTGAGGCAGTGCACCTGTTCATGGGTTAAATGTTACAGTGTAAACAGGATGAAAATGTCTGAGAAAAGAAAAAAAAATCCGGGGTTGAAAATCATAAGTATAAAGCTCAAAAACTCAAAGAAAAGAAGAAAATTTTTGAAATTTGTAACAAAATTGGAAAAGGAGCCAAACTATAGGAGACACTAGAATATGAATTTGCCTCAGGTGCCAAAATGTCTAGAGCTGGCCTGAACAACTTTTTCAAAAAATAAATGCCACACATGCAAATTTGAAATATTGAACCAAATATTCTGATGAGAAAAAAATACAGAAAATCATTATAAGTGTAGTAAATGCAGAGGATCTGCTATAGAGGAAGAAATGGTGGACTGAAGATGACTCTGTGAAAAGCGGAGCCAACAATTGTGGCAGAATGAAGACCAGGCCTTTGATAATTCCTCTCAGGACAAGGAGAGGACTTGAGATCACCCACAAATTCTCCAGACATCTCCTCCTCCTGAGATGATCACAAGACAGTGAGCTCAGGTGGGTTTAGTGCTCAGTGAGTTAAGGGTATAGCCATCTTGCTCAAACTGTGCTTGGCGCCTTTGAAATGACGTTGGGTTTGTATGCTTCCTTTTTTAATCATTTTTGGAAATGGCTTATTAACTGCTTTTCCGTTATTAGAAACCTTTGTATTGACAAGTTTGCCAACACTGGGTGAGTTTCCCTTCAATCCTTAGTGAAAGAAAGTGTTAACTATAAATTTAGAAACCTAAAAAAAAATATTTTTGGAATAAATAGCAAAAGAATGATTACAACTTTGATTTTAGAAACAAATGCATTTTCCCTTGAAAAGGATTATAATTTGTTCCAAAACATTATTTCAAATTAATCTGGATCTTTGAGTTTCTAAGGGTCCAGGTAAATTTAAAATAATATTTTAGAATGAATTATAAAGAATCTTTTACATGGGAAAATGCTTTTATTTTGAGTATTTTTTTTAAAAAACATAAGATTTTAAAAATTTGACACTTGAGAAAACTAAGCATTACAATTAAAGGACAAAACACATAAATTTGACTTACAAAATGAAGCAAAATATTCTAACATTGAATATACTGAAGATATTTTTGAAAAATGGACTCAGAATATTATTGTGTCATCTTTTTCTCTATGGATAGACTACGTCTAAATGATGTTATGGAATAGGAGCAAGTTTTACTTGAGGAAATTGTGACTGAGTTGAAAGTGGATTTCCAAATGATAGGCTGCAAGAATAACATGGAAAAAAAAGTTATCAAGGTAAAAAGAGATATGTTGTTATTTCTGGTAACCCTTCATGAACTTTTGCTGATATCAGGACTGAAATGATGATACTTCATATATTTGTTTACAGATAATAGATGGGTTATGGGAGGAAGAGATCATTTGTTGTATTTTAAGAGGATATAATGTTACTAAAATTGTTTATACTTGTGATGAAGTTGGGAAAGCAATAATTTTTGACTGTTAAGAAGCAGATGTAGAGGGCTGAAAGATTTAGACAAGAGCTGTATAAAATTCTTCTTATTTATTCCACCTGCACCTGAACTCACAAGTATGGCTGAGCAGTTCTAATAATCTTCAATTTAGACAGTTGCAGTGTGTAGGATTGACTACTATGAGGGGCCAGTTTAATATTTCAAAATATAAAATTAACACAGGGATTTTCTCCTTAGCTTAGTTAAGATGCTTTCTACCTGTTTATGTATGAACAGAAAATTAAACCAGTATAGATCTTGCTGATCCCTAATGCCAATGTACTGGAGGACATAATCCTCATTTCCCATTACGAGTATGCTAAAGAAAGAGGTTTGTGGATCATTTTAGTTTGATTGCTTCCCCATTCTCAACATCACCAGCTGGCAAAAAACATATTTGCTCTGACTGGTGATGATTTGACAAATGATTTGATCCAGGGATTTAGCAATCTGTCAGAAATTGACCCTGCTCCATGGACAAGTTTGTCTCCACTGAGTTATGTAACCCCACAAAAATTTGTTATCCCAGCAGCTTGTAAGATCCTGGCAAATGGGGAAGTGAGAGATCCCATCACTCCATTGTCATGCTTTAACCTGATTGTCAACTCTCTTGGAGAACCCTCTCATCTAAGAGATCACAAAAAGCATTGTTGCAGGAAAATAAAGGTTAATTGATGAGACGATCTTAATTCATGGAAGAGATATTCCTAGACCTCCACTTAAGAATGTAGAAAGCTCCTGTGTAATTCTGATCCTCTTCCTAGCGTATTGAAGGATAGAAAGTACGTAAACAGTTTCAATCTGGCTCATTCTGCATTTTTTTTTAAAAACAAGGACAAACTCAGCAAGTTCTATCGCATCTGATGTGGTCTTCCACTGTTATTTTTGGAGCAAATAATCTAAACAATTACTATAGATAACCCCCAAAGAAACTACTTGCAACAAATAATGGGTTATTCTTATTGTCGTCTGCACTTACTATATTCCCTGGGGTTGTGAGAGAGATTCTCTATGTAGATGGTATATGGCAAGAATAGTTTGTTACAGTGGAAATAATTTGTACAGATTTAAAGGTTGGATTCACATTTATTTTATGGGAAGCTGACATTCAATTTATATTAGCGGTTAAGAAAGAAGCATTGAAAAAGGAACAGCTGGTACTGCAAAAAAACATTTTTTATTCTGCAGTTTCTAGAAAAGACAGCATTCTATAAAATGTTAAAGGCTATTTGCAGACATTTGTTTGGTATCCAGAGACTGATGTATTTTCTCAGCAATGGGATTTGGGCTGTCTACTAATCTGTTCTTGTAATTTTAAAGCAATCGCTCTATGATCTTAGTACCTGAGGAAGGCATCTTTTTCAACAATCCTCCAAGATTAACCACTTCTATTGCTATCTTTAAATAGTTTTCAGAATACCCACCCATCTAATCTAATCTGAAAGAGTAATCTGATTACACTTTCAAAAGTGACTGTATTGCTGCCACAATCATCAATCACTTCTACAAATATTTAAAGATATTGCAAGGCCACAGTTTTGCAATGACTGTTTTGTTAATTATGATTTTCTATAAAAATAATTGAACTACAACTGTTTTAATTATCTGATCCTATTTCACATTATAGTCACAAGATAGAAGGTCCCCAAGCATTGTTTTAGAGGATCCCAATATAAACTTATAATAGGAATGCCCTCCTACATACATATCTGACCTCACTGTAGTCTTATAATGCATGAATCATGCACTAAAAGTTTATATATTATTTCTAAAATTATATTCTCTCCATATATGAAATTAAGCCATTACAAATTTCTGCTATGACCTCAAACTTAATAGCAAATTTAATTTGTCAATTTTGTGCTACTAAAAATGAGGCCTTTTCACTGTTTTGTTTTTCTTTTTAATTCAAATTTAAAGCATCCAGAGCATCTTCATCTATTTTATTAACAGATCAATTCATTTAAAAACTTTGTTTTTTCAGTCTTTTTCATTTCAGCATTATAGAATCATGCAACTGGTAGTGGCCATTTGGGCTATCAAGCCTAACAGTCTGCTCAGTGCAAGAATTCAGATTAAAACATCTGAGCCACAAGGTTGCTGGAGCTTCTTGAACACATCCATGGAAAAGAGCCTATCAAGGGCATTTGTGATGATGCAATCAAAGCTCTGCTGATATGCAACATATGTAAAAAAGGAACAGGGCTTCAATTGTTTGGCTGCAAATGCAATCTTGACTTTTAATTCCCATGAACCCCAGCACTTTTCTGGATAGTTTGCAACACTGATATAGATATTTTTATTGGCCATCAAATATTGTTGAATCACTGCTGTACTGTTTACTGTTAAAGCCTTGACTAATGTCATCAACATTAATTTCTTTCTAGTTTCCATTCAAAACACAAATTGGTAGATTTTATAACTGTTCTTGCTGTCTTTTGTAGAATGCTAGTGGGCTCAAACTCTTTTTCTTTCTATGTTAATAAATTTATTTAAAAATCTGGAGGGCTAATCAAGCACTACGAATTATTTGCTGCTGTTTTTGTACATATTTACCTAAATTTAAATCAAACTTTACCTAACAAAGGAAAATCTAACAGAAAAAACACATCTGGCTTGTTGTATTCTCAGCAAATCTGACATAAACACATTTTATAGTAAATTATCTGGAGGGAAAAAAACTAGTCTTGATAAAATGCTGTAAATGTTTCACAGTAATGTAAGTAATGATTCTCATACTCTTTTTGAAAATTAGTTTAGTAGATTTTGTTCAGATGCAATAGTTCAAAAGAAAAAATATCAGAAAGATCTGTTAAATTTTTGCAACATAAACAGTGGATGACACATCATTGGCCTTATACATTTTATCAGCAGCACTTACTCCTACTTTCTGTGATCAGATTCTCTGATTATGTTTGTGCTTTGCCTGTTCCACTAGCTTTTTGATTTATGAACAAGGAGATCTGGTATTAGTAATTTTAGACAGCATGTCTCAGGTGAAAGTATAGTTCTTTTAAATTGCAACTCATTTTAATATAAATGCTTTGCTCTAGTTGAGAACCTGGAGCAACTCTGGGAATCATGTTAATATTGCTTTGATTGGTAAAAGCACATCTCATAAAATGTGGATGGTATGAATGTTAAGTATTACTTCATTTATACATAGAAATAATTTCCAATCCCTTTTAATTATAATTATCTTTTCACTTCTAAATGAAAAAAGTTGAAAAAAAAGAAAATCTAATCAGAATCAGATTAATAAGATATTAATAGTATCAAAAATAAATATTCAGTGCTGTCAATAAGATTCAGTAGCTGCCTTAAAGTACAGAAAAGTTACTGTTCTCCAAACACGATTGTCACAGTTCTTTTTTAGCAAGTTTTATTGAGTTGTATAGTATGGGATTTCAAGAATTCCAGTGAATGTACTACTGTCTTTTCCATTTACCAATTTATTCTTATGTATGTTATGGCAGAGTTTTTCTCATTTTTTTCAAACAGCTTTTCTCCAGTGAAGATGTTTATTGATAATGGGGGAATTTGCCAGCTGGCTGTTTGAATAAGGATCTCTTTAACTTCTTGAATTGGTCTGGGCAGCTCTTATAAATATAACTGCCACTGTTCAAACAATTCAGCTGCAAACTTGCACCACTTAGACAACTGAAACTGATTTCAGTTACAGATATTCAGACAATCAAATATTCATGTCTTCCTCAAACAAGGAACCCAGAAAGTCTTCCATAGTGTTATAACATCACCAAAACATTACTTTCCCTGTTAGCCCATCTAATGTCTTTTATCGGCTAAAATATGAAGAAGCTCTCCATAGCCAATTTTAAGGTACAATTTTTTGCAATACAACTAGTATGACGAGCATTGGTTAATTCTTATATGATCACTTCACCTGCTGCGTTTTATACTAGATGCAATCTTCTAAGCTTGCTTCAAAACATTTGAAACAAATATATAGCTCTGCTCACTGAATGTTTTCATAATGAACTTTAAGCATGAACTACTCAGCTTCATTTTTGTTCTCATGTACATGATGTTATAGACCAAACTGAGCATCCTAGGTTTCTGTGACCCAACGGGAAACATAGTCCTGTCTGCTTATTTCTCATCTGAGTAAGCTTACTTCATCACTTTAGCTTACTTTATCTTGTGAATGACGTACCACCTTTCTTTAAGCCATTTGTAAAGCTTGCAAGATCACTTTGCAAACTGCCTCTAACTTTGTTCATCTGGGGAGTCCCTGCAAAAGGCATGACTAATGTTTCAGAAAAAGGTACTTTCTTTGTACTTATGTGTGCTGGAGATCACAACTACTTTATACAAAACTTTAAATTTTGAATTACCTGAGTAAGTTCCTATTCTCATGCCTCTAAGCTGTCAGCTATTCTACATCATTGTTCTGTTTAATATAAACAAATGCTCTCTTTTTAAAAATTTTGGATTATGTAAAGACCCATAATATTGACAAATATGGTATAAATAGAGGTGGGAAGAAAAAGGCTCTGGTCAGGATTGGACCTCGGTGCTCCCATGGTAAAAATATTAAGAAAGATCAGCCATTAAAACTGGTAGCAGAAAGAACTTCATTCCAGCTCCTTCAAATAAACCATAGAAGAGGAAGAAAACCTTTACAGTAATATGTCTGGCTTATCTCTCATGCTTGTAAGACATCATGGAATGCACAACTGATTTTTTTCAACGTACTAAAATATACAATATAAGTATAAAATACAGAATGCAGTTTGAATTTAAAGCAATTATTTATTTACTCGGTGAATGAGTTATATCATATAATGCCTTAAAAAAGAAGTAGTATTAATTGTTCTCACTGTTAATATGTAGCATAAAGTAGAGGAAGATGAAAGCATGACATACTCTTTAATTCATTAAGGCTAATGGATCATAATAATGACACTGCACCACTGCATAAATCAGAAAGATATTAAAACATTTCCTTCTTTGACTTTCTAGAATTAGAAAGAAATACAGCAAATGACCAACAGGAATTCTAGGCTTCAAACTGATTTTTTTAAATGAGGCTATGAATCTTCTTAGGTGCATTGGCATTAAGTTTTTAAGTACTAGATAAACCTCTTGAATAGCTTCAGAGAGTTGGGCAAGAGTTAAGCAACTCTCCTAAGTTAGAATCTAGATCATTAAAGTTGCTCCTCTTTTCTTTAAACAATATAAAAGCTGAGGAGGAGGAAGAGGAAGAAGAGAAATAGTAGTGGCCATTATATGTGGCCAGTTTGTTGGGGATCAGTAATAAAGTGTGAGTGTCTATGCTGGATTTCATCTGAGGGAAATGGAAGGCAAATGAATGCTTGGATAAGGATCTCAAACAGTGGGTGCTGCCTTCTGATTTTCTCTTTCAAATATATCCTGGATCTTTTGTTTCCCATGGTTGGTAGCCACTGGCTCTAAATCTTTTTTTTTTATAATTTCTGGGATGACCATACTATCCAAGACAAAATGGTTTGAACAGAGGATGATTATATTTATTCTAACAAAAAGTAGCAGCAGCTCCCAAAACTAAATTTGATAAATGATGCAAGATAATGGAGGGTGAAGTGGGAATGTTGTTAGAATCCAACTGAGAAGAGAAGAATAAAATACTAGGAAATCTGATAAGATGAGTTGAATGGGCCAGGTTATTTGAGGGGTTGCCTCTTCCCAATCACATCTACCAGAAATATAATGTTGTGGGTCCTGTCCACAAAGGAACTTCATCTGACAGGACACAGGAGGAAAGCCTTTTCTGCTAGGTAACATGGGTATGGAGACCGTAAAGTGGTTATATATTTAGGGAAACTAACTGGATTCCCCCACAAATTTATGTTTTATGGTTTTAATGGTGTTTCTGTTTTTTAATGTTTTATTGCTTTTTGTTAAGTTTTTTAATTATTTGTTGTATTCTTTTTAAACTTGTTTGCTGCCCAGAGTCACATATCTCTTGGGCAGCTATGTAAATTTACCAAACAAACAAACCATCAAACAAACATTTCTTTGATAAACTCCCCCAAATATTTTTTTAAAAGCAAAGATAAAAAAGTTTTCAGGTAGAAAGTAGGTAGTAGGGAAGTTACATTCCCCTCTAATGAGGGGAATAGTGTTGGGAATAAGATAGAAATATTCCACTGATTCTGGGAAACCAACCAGCTGAGCTGGTTCCAAAAATTCCATCCCTACAAGGGATGCAAGAAGATTTTTTAATCCAGGCACATCAGAAGAAATGGTGATCCCAAAATGCACAGAGAGGGAGAAGCAATTTTGATCTTGCTGCTGGCATGTTACAGTCCTTCCCTCCTTCCTCTTTCTTCCATGTTTGAAGGAAGAGAGGATGGGAAGCAACAAGATCATCCTGGAGATGCTCAAAATATAATTTGTGTTTAATCTCTTGTCTTTAGTATTCCAAACCATCAAAATTATACCGGGAAGGGCAGGCTCTGTAAGTTTATATGATGTGTGTACAAACACAATACACAAACATACAATTCAAATTAACTTGGATATGTTTTTCTGTTTAAAGAGTGTCAGCTTTTGGTACAGAATAGAAAAAAATTCTCATGAATGTAAAATGAGAACACAGTGAAGAAAATTAGAACAAAGTTGCCTTCCCCTCTCAGGAGGTACCATATATACTGTGTTTTGAAATTTGTCATGGATATTCCAGTTACAAATGAAGTAGCAATGGTATTCATTCAAGAACACAGCCTCTGTTGTCTGTTTATCCATCCTGTGGCATAACATATGCAATAAATGATTTGTTTAGTTACTGATGCAAGCAGAAACCTCTCCATGTTCATATTGCAATGTCCAAGGCCATTTTGATTCTCAGGAAGAACCTGTTTTGTTTAATTCTGCATTATATATTTTCCTTGAACTGGTTTTGTTTATATACTAATCCCCAATTCAGATGATTATGTCTTCTCTGTGACCAAAGCACGGCAGAGTCACCAAGAAGTTGAGTTTGAGTCCTATACTGAAAGTATATTTTCTCAAACTTATTCTGAAAGAAGGAAAGGCTGGCTAGCTAAAACAGCAAACAGAGACTCTTCATAATACAGTATTTAATTTAAGTCCCACTTGTTCAATTTTTAAAGAAGTTACACAAATGCTGATCACGTACCTTTAGGAGAATTTAGGCAAGTAAAGATCTCTGATTTGTTTCTGTTTATTAGTTCCCACATGCACAGAATTCAAAATATCAAATTATAGTGGAGTTGTGTTCCATAATACACGAGAAAACTGTTCTTGCCTTAGACTGGTAACTTTGAGAATTATTCATGATCACAGTAGGCTTTTATCATTGATCTCCCCCTCTACCTTAAACTTCCGCCTGTCATACAATTAAGATCACAAGTCATAGAGGAACTCAAGTGTTGTTAAAGGCTTACTAAACAGTTGTGGTTTCTTTCTTTTTTTCCACAGACAAATGATATATTATTTTACAGTTTTGTAAAACTGAGAAATTTGTTTATGCCCAGGATTGCAACATGTTCTGTGATTTCCTATACAGAATTTCCTCTTATGCAATGCTGAACAATATAGTTAAAACCTTCAGAAGGAATAGAAACTATTCTATTATATATAATTATATATTATTAATATAAACTCTCAAAACTATGTCAGCTATCCCATTTAAATAGTTGAATTGTTCTTTATTCCCCAAAATAATGTACTTGAAATAGTACATTGCAAGTTAGCAGTCAAGGCAACTGAGTTCTGTCTCTGCTCCTGCAGAGATAAATTTGTATCTGCATTCATCACTTGGGCCAAATCAAATGCCTATGATAGAGAAAACATTCTCAGTAACTGTGAATTTTTTTCTTCAGAGAGATTTACTGACATCTATTTCTGTAGCAAAGATTTTTTTTTAAGTTTCCTGAAACTGTTTAGAAGTAGTTTTCATTTTGTTATTTTGATTGTTTTATCATTCTGTCGTGTGTATTTTAGGTTTTGCATTTTAATTATTATTTCGTTCTAAAACTGGCTGGGAATATGAACACAGGGAAAGAAAAAACACACAAGAAAAAACAAACAAAAACAAAGAAAAAAAACCCCCAGGTACTTTCCAGAAAACCATCCTTTTAAAAAAAACATGTTTTCCTAGAGGTTCTTAAAATTGCCAGCAGGGAAGACATTTTCCCAAAGATGATGATTTGATACTTGAAAGTTACTAATACAGAGTAATCATTCATTCAGCTTTGAAATTACAATGGCACTGAATGAGAGACTAATGCTTTGGCATTAGTTTTGCTTTGGTCATTGCAAGATCCCCCTCCCGGTCATAAACAGCAATTTGGGATCTTGGCAACCAGCTCCCAATTACAACATTCACAGCATTCTGCACTCATGTGGTCACCATTTGCAACCTTTTCTGCTGACTTTTGACAAGCAAAGTGCACATTGTATACATTCTTGTGTATCCTCCCCAATCCACATGGTGCCTTTTACACACGCTTGTGCACCCTTCTGAATTTACGCCTTGTCTTTCACACTCTTGACCACCCTCTTCAACCTACATGGCTCCTCTCATACACTCCTTGCTCCATTGTGCACCCTCCCTAACTCTCCCTTGCATCCTCATGTATCCTCTCACTCCCCCACTAGGCAGCAGCCATTTGCTTGCCTATTGGCTTAGGAATCGCAACTTCCTGACAGCTTCCTAACTGATTATGGCTGTGGGAAGCCTACAAGAAGTTGCCTCTGCTAACAACTGTGGGATTCAACTAACAACTGCAACCAGCACAGAGATGACCACTGCTAAGTGATACAGTCACACTTAAAACCACATGGCTTAGTGATGGAAATCCCAGTCCCAATTGCTGCTGTAAGTCAAGGACTACCTGTATTAAATAATAACCTATCACACCTGCTCTCCACCCACAAGTAAATATGAATTTACCAGGATGATTATGGACTGTTGTACCATTTAAGATTTTTAAATTTATCAAATCACAAATACTAGCTAAACAAGAACCCACATAGTTGATGTTCTGATTTTTAGACTGTCATACAATCTACTTGCCCCAAAACTGGCAAATAAATAAAGGAACTTGGTTACTGTTGCTTTATTATTAGGGCCATTTCTAGTATTTGTATCACCCATAATCACGAAATGTGTATGGTGGAATTTTAAAAGAAGAGTATATACGTTGTTTCAATTCTATCCAAATATGTTTGATTTGAATCTTGTTTCAATCGGTGGAAGCTATATATTTACAATTATTAATTTAAAATGCTTTTAGCAATTGATATTCAATAATTAATTGTTGGCAATAAAATCACTTTTACTTTATTGCAAATAGTTAATAATTGAATATTAACTGGTAAAAACCAGTTAATAAAAACTGGTAAAAAGCAAGAGAGAGTGATTATATTTACAGACATAAGGTTAACCAGTGTGAGAAAAGATTGCTGGGCTAGATAGAAGTTTAGTTTGATGCAGCATAATTCTTCTATTTGTTCTTGGTAATACAGTGGTAAAGGGCTTTTAGTTAGGGTTGTTCATGCATTTCCCTAATAATGTCTGATAAGGCCTTTGGAAACCAAAACCAGCTATTTCCTGTATCATTAAGAAATGAAATAAAGTATGTGAATGCAAGTAATGTGTCTAGGTTTAGAACATGCAGTGGATGAATGAGAACAGAACTGAGCCTCTCCCATGAATTTAGAACCTATCCAATAACAAAAATGATAAATTTTCCTGCCATAGGGAGTGGGTAAAATAATTATTATATAATAGGAGGAGGAGGAATTGTTGATCTGATGTTGATTTGTTGATAAATAGATTTTGTTAATATTTGAATCAGTGCTTTTTTAATAAAGAGGCAAGGGAAAAAAACTTCCAAGTGACATGATTATTTTTTTACATTTTCTTTGTCAAATAATTTTTAGGCTTTATCAGTGATTATTAATTTTGAGGTTGAATTACTGTTTTAATGCTATTGTATGTATTTGTATTTTTATATAGTTGATTGGAACTAGGTCTTACAGTAACTAATAACTATGTGAAGAAATATAGCAAATGGGTAGAGATTAACCCTTTCAATAATCCTAAATCTTCTTTTCATTCTTCTCACAGCTGTTATTTATGTGATTAAAACTGGAGATGTTACTTGCATTCATGTAAGTAATCATTTTTCACAAGGACTCTGTGCCAGTTCAAAAGATTCTCTGTGATCTCATAATGTCAGTATTCCACTCAACACAGTTTCACTCCATATCTACCTCATAAACCAATTTCAATCAACTTCACCTATGCTGGCCTCAAAGGTCTGATAACACACAGGGAACACATAGCTGGTCTCTCCAGCTAACCAATAAGAATTTCCAAAAATGGGATTTAATGTCCTATCCTTCCAGGTATGACTATGGTACTTGCTACCTGCTTCAAGTAACAAAAATAATATATAATTTATTATTATTATTATCCTCCCCCCTCCCCCAGTCCAGTTGTTATAGGAAAAAAATAAGTCTCTTATAACACGTCAAATAAAGTATATAGATATTTAATTGGCCAAGCGTGATTAGACACACAAGGAATTTGACTCTGGTACAGAAGGTCTTAGTGTACTTGCAAGATAGGAGTTAATAAAATAATAACAAAATAAAATATATGTACATCAAAATGTGCAGCCAGTAGAAAATAAAGTGTAGAATTAGAACCACAAACTATTGATAAGTATGTATACACATTAGATCGAACTTCCAGATTAATTTAAAATTCTTTGCATTATAGTAATCACTGAGTTCTGTCATATAGCATGAGTTAAGTTTTCAGCTGAATGATGGCATGGGGGAAAAATACTATTGCTGTCCTGTTTGGTTCCTCCTGTTTCTATTCCTACTCCTATTTTTATTTAAAACTCTCTTTTAACTGGAACGATAGAACCGTGGCTTTCTTTTTCACAGTAGCTCTAGCCCTGTTTTTATCTTGCCACATAGAGCCCTTATGGAGCAGAGGATGAGAAAAAAGAACAGTTCATTTAAGCTAAAAGGTAGAGTGAAGAAAAATTCTGTGCATACTGCTTTATATAAGCAGCAAAAATCAAGTTGGGATGTAATTTTCATGAGTGTGAAACTCTAGAAGATTTGATGGATTCCATAGATAAATGTTGCTTCTTCCCTCTCCTTATGATGAAATCAAGCTTTTACCCAGATTATGAAACTAACTAGAACATTATTGCAATGATTAATAACCTGTTTGCTAGTAAAGTTGCCTGTACTCCTTGACTAACATAATTAAGTTGCAGCAGACTTTAAACAAAAGCTTAAGTTGCTCAAGGTCTAGGAAAGATGATAAAGAAGACAGAGCTCAAAATAAAACAGCCAGTTCGGGATAGTGAGAAAGAATGGATATGGTAGAGTCATGAATTTGGCAAATGACTGTGGTATCCTTTTGAAACATCTGCAAAATTAGGAAGCACTGCTTTGCAGTAGTTTAGTTCCTTCCCGTGTGGGTGGTTCCAGTTGGCTTGATTGGAGAGAAGAAACTGGGTTCTTGGGCTGTTCAATGTGGTTTGCTTGAGAGTGCTGAGCGGGGAAAGAATTTAACATTTAGATAGATTGAACCTAAAGTGATTAATTATATATTTACATAATATGCTGAAAGTGGAATCTGCCCATTTGGTGCAAATAGAGAAGTCATACAAAGGGCCCTTCTGCTGAGAGAACATCATTTCAGGAATCCAATTCTCATGCCTAATTCCATTCTCTGGGATGAAATTCCCCCAGAGAAGGACTACCCTTTCTCTTCCAGAAGATGTTTGAAGAAGAGACAAAATGTTTGATTATTCCCAAAGTTCTACTTCGAAGAAACAATATTTTGTGGATGTTTGCTGCTACTCATGGTTTTAATGATTTTCACTTTAATGCTTATATGAGGAGACTGTAAGCCACTCAAAATCTTCTGATTTTTGTGGCACAGAAATGTAAATGAATAGACATATGAAACTGTGAACTCCATGGAAGATCATAACAGCATGCAAATACATGATTAATTAAAACATTTACTAATTTCAGCAAATATCCAAGGTTTGCCTTGGCATACTGTCCTGCAAAACAGAAAGCAGATGTCCTCAGCTACTACACAAATAGATTCTACTTAAAAGAAAGAAAGTTGTATTCAGCCCAAGATTGACTATCATTGTTATGATGGACAACCAGGACAGGTTTAATTTCCAAAATTCTTGTACTCAAATCTCTATATAGTAAATGTCCTCCCATCTGAAAGCAACATCATAGTTAAGCTTTTATTAGTAAGAGTTATATATACAAATAAGTTGTACTGATTCTTCTACAAAGTAGTAAAAATTGCAAAAATTTTTCAAAGTTCCTTAAAAAGGCAACTGGACATTAATTACAAGATGCTATTGGAGTCGTTTCGCCTTCTTTCTGGAAGGCTTTTTCAATCCATCTTAAAATGAATGGTCAGGAAATATGTACATTTCTAAAAAGGGGGTGAGGGAAGATGAGAACACATAGCAAGGTTACACACAGAAGTTTAAACAAGGTGTTAAATTTCTTTGTGGTTAAGAGCTTGGTTTGCTGGCTGGAAGGTCAGCAGCCCGAGTTCAAGACCCGGTGTTGCTGTGCAGGAGGGTGAGCTCCTGCTGTTCTGCTTAGCTCCCACCAACGTAACTGTTCGAAAGCATGCAAATGTGAGGAGATAAATAGGTACCGTCTCTTCCAGCGGGAAAGGTAACAGTGTCCATGCGCCTTTGGCATCTAGTCATGCCGGCCACATGATCACGGAAGCATCCTCGGACAAATGCTTGGAAATGGGGATGAGCACCGCACCCTAGAGTCAGTCATGACTGGCAGGGTCACCTTTACCTTTACCTTAAGTTTCTAACAGAAGCAAGAGGATTTGGGGGAAAGGATGCAGGAAACAAAAGTTTCACATAGCAAAATAAACAGAGAGATGTTGGGCAATAAAGCTTGATTTGATTGCCTTTCAGCACATCGGCATTACCTATTATAATAAAAGATTATTACCTTTTTCATTTTTAAGGTAAAGGTAAAGGAGACCCTGCCAGTCGTGACCGACTCTAGGGTGCGGTGCTCATCCCCGTTTCAAAGCCGAAGA
>JANHZU010010256.1:672196-687137 GCA_032468055.1 Acrochordus granulatus | reverse complement strand
TTCAATACGAGGCTTCTCATCCAAAAGACATCCTCTCTGTCTGGTGTCTTTTCTTTTCATGAAAGCCCATCACGACACCAAATTATTCTTTTGACCTGTTGTTTGTAGTTCCACTTTCATTATTTTCATGTCAGATCCTATATCTTTCTTAGTAGAAAGGGAATACTAAAATAATAACAATAAGACTGGCTAAAACAATGGTATGATAAAGCAGCAATAATGGTGCATGGAAAATCTACAAGAAATACTATTTGCCTGAAAGCAAAAACTGATGGAATCATAAAACAGAGAAAAAATGAAGAAGCTAAATTGCTCTTGGACTTCAGAATTCAAACAGACAAGAATCTGCCGCATAACATTCCAGACTTAACTGTTGACAGGAATGACAAAAAAGTCTGAATAGTGAACATGGCAGGACCATAATAAAAGAGACTGAACTGGAGAAAATCACAAAATACAAAGACTTGCAAATTGAAATAAAACAACTGCAGCAAAAGAAAGCAAAGGTGGTACCAATAGTAATAGATGACTTGAGTGCAATCCCAAAACAACAGGAGCACCACTTGCACACCATCAGCATTGACAAATCCACCATCAGTCAATTGCAAAAGGAAACATGGAACAGCTGACATCCTGTGATAATGCTTTTAACAATATCAAAGAACAGCATCTGCCTATCCCAGGTCATTGGGAAGGACTCGATGGGTGGACAAAAATCCCAAATCTAGTATAAAGTCTGGCTGATTGAGCAATGAACAATAAAAAAGTGTTGCAGAGATGATGACTTGGATATTGAGTTGAAACCTGAAGGGATTAATGTCCTCTAAAAATCTACTGTTGCAGGTATTTTCATCCCACGTTGACAAATGCAAAGCAGCTGCATTAATTGTGATGTATCCCCATTACAACTTTTGCCTGACTGTTTTACCAAATCAAATCTCCAGTCAGTTCAAATTTTTTTGCCTTCATATCTTAAAGGATAAATTCAGATTGAATCATGCCACCTCTCAAATTCAGATTGGTGGTTGACAGATTTCCTCATCTCTAGGATCAACAACTCACTGTTTGAACATGTCATCAAGAGTTAGTGGTAAAGAGCTGGAGAGACAAGTTCTTCTCATATCCCTCTCTGAGGGAGATGGGAAGTTTAGAAATATGATGAATAAATAAAATATCTCCAGAGAACAGTGTGCAAACAATCCTTCTTGTGCAGCCGCAACTGAATTTAGACTGAAGGTAAGTGAGCAGCCAGTTTGAATGGAAAGGACCCACAGGAACATTATTCTCAAAACCTACCATCATGCAAAATAATTGCTTCCACTCAATTTAAAACAGAGAAGCATCATTAAACAGAGATGTTCCCAAAACAAGGACAATCTTGATTTTTTTTCTGTATGATGTGCCAGAAGAGAGAGGCACTTCAAAACATGATTGGTGGGGCAAGGGTCTAAAACTAAATTTGAGTTAATGTCATTTATATTCCATGTTAATTAATATGATTACTCTCTTCTTAGCATGTCCTAATTTCATCTTCTATAAACCACTTACAACAGCTTCTGGAGGTCTGGGCAGGAATGAAGCATTAAGAATTGGGAGAGGCAAACAGAGACCTTCCTCAACAGAAAGTAACATTATGTATGTATGCTTGGATAGATGCAGAATGGACCTTGAAGAATACAATCTAATCTAACAAATTACCTCATCCAGAGTAGGAATGCCAAGGAAGTTCATCTTTTCAGATTTGGCATCTCAATGCAGTTTGACTCAACTACTTTCCCAATCAAAGGAAACACAGTGTCTTGGAAAGAGACAGGACTAGCAAGATTTTTCTGAGAAGGCAGGCTATATCATTAGGAAACTGTGTGTGATAACAATGGGACTTGTACCATACAATGTATGAGAAAATGAAAAGTTCTCAGGTTTCAAGAAGGGTGAGGTGATCAACAATTTGCTGAGATGAGCAGAAAGCTTATCATAGAGGGAGTAAAATCCCTAATTTAGATTCAACAATTAGAAAAACAAACTAACCTTCCTGGAAAGTGTGTGGGTGAGGGAGAGAGAGCAGGGAGGTGGGGTTGTTGAAGTATCTAACTTCACTGGATTTTTTAAAGTAATACAAGAGTTATTAGCCTATTGCAACACAGTATTCTCTATCTGGAGTGAACAAAATGTATGTTATGACATATTTGTAGAAAAAAGGGTGATCTAACATTGAAAGATTTCTCCCAACAGTTTAACACTGGCAAAAAAAAATATGATACAAACAATGACAGATGAGTTCAGGACAGACCATCTATCCTGCAACTGGGAAAGACTTTTTCACATGAATCAACTCTGAGTTAGTTCAGTATGGGCAATTGACACAAGTGTAAATTTTGCATCTGGCTCTGAATGCTGATCTAAAACCGGAAATCCTAAACATGGGTGTCTGCTGGAAGGGGAGATGTGATGGAACCCCACCTTCAAATATTTCATGGAATATCATAGTAATAAAATTAAAAAGTAGGACTTGGTTTGAAATCACAATGGATGTTGTGGTTAGGAAGGGAGGCTCAGGTTCATATGGCTAGGACCACTCAACATTGTTCTCAGCTACTAGGAAAATAAATATAAGCAGTTCAAATTTTGTAGTGATAAGGTTGATGTTCATATTGGTGTTGGAATCAGTTTTCCTCTTTAGCCAATGAAACATTCTTGGATGTTCACTTGTGGACTCCCACCTCACTCCTCTTCTTAATAATAATGGAGTTTTTTTAAAAAAAGTTGACTCATATTTCATTAACAGGCATACTCTGAAGAGGGTGACAGCAGGAAATTGCATTTTATTCAGTGACCTTCCTTCATTGTTTTCTCACCTATTCATTGTTTCCAAAATTCATTTTTCTGTGGAGCTCCCTCTCTGTGCTTCAGATATGTTGCTGGCTGACACATCAGTAGGAAATAGGAGGACGTGAAAACAATCTATGCTGTGGGGTGGATTGGACATTCAGAGGTGTCCCTGGTTAAGATATGGAGGTGGAGAATACCAGCGTTATTTTGTGGCTGGCACAGAATGTAGCAGGAATCCAAAGGGATGAATTCTGCTGGGTCCAAATTCAAAGCATAGGTAAGGAACCCCTTACATGAGGGAATATTTGTAAATGTATGCTAAAATGTGATTCCCAGGGTCAAAAGAGACATCTGGTGTGATGAGGTGGCCCTGAAGGGCTCCTTAGGTACTCTTGAATAGCTGGTCTAATCTATCTGATAGCAATTTTACAGGATGAAAGTCCTCTTACTTAGGACCCTGCAGCAACTCTTTGCACAGGCTGCCCAAACCAGATAAACACTGTTGGTTTCAAAACCTCCTTGACCATAGATTATTAATAATGAATGACATTGTTGCTGATTTTCAGAGCTACAGGTTGCCTTCTGCATCAGCACTGACCCTGGAGATTTTGACTATGGGTAGCTCTGTTGGTCCTTTGCTATTCTCAGTCCACTTCTGACATCTTGTGGGCTGGAGCCCTCCTGAGAAAGGAGAGAGGTCAGAAAGGGGATGAGTGAAGACTGGCTGATGAGACCCTTTGCAGATTCTTCTCCAGTTCTGAATCCTTCTATTTTGCTCAAAGCAACTTTCAGTGCTGTGGGCGACTTGTTTGCCCACAAATGCCTTTGTTCTTAACCACAAGCTTTTTATATCAGGAAAGCAATAGAGGTTTCTATCAAGAGCAGCTTGTGATGACAACCCAAAGGGGCCACTGATGAGAAGAAATGAGTACAGTACTTTGTAAATGAAGAAAAAGGAATATTTGCTCTTTCAAACAGCCTTTGCTTTCTCTTTCTCAGGGCTGTTATTTAAACTGGCGAAGGAAGGAGATAAATCAAACCAGGAGTGACTTTTGACCTCTGTTCAAATGACATCTCCAATGATTCTTTCAGAAAACTGGGAGAGAAAGTGATATAAACACAATATGGCTTTGATGCCATCTAGTTATTTCTTCCATTCTGTGATCATAAACCCCCCAGCCTTTGTAAACACTCAAATCTAAGACTTCTCTATTCCAGTTAGACATCCTCAGCAAACTCTGTACATTGGATGCAGAAAAGCTCAGAATGCAAATGGGAGGTGTGGTGGCATATGGCTTAATGACACTGATTGTAGTGACCACAAATGGCCAACACTCCAGCAGTTCGAGCTGCAGCACCCCATGTTGGGGTGAGTTCCCATCACTTGCCTCCAGCTCCTGCCCATCCAGCGGTTCAAAAGCATGTAAAATGCAAGTAGATAAATGGTACAATTTTGGTAGGAAGCCAGCTGACAGCAAGAAGAGCAGGAAAGTCAGACCTGCATGAGCTTGAGGGCAGAGCGGGATCTGTGGAGGAAGCCCCCAGATGCTAACACCACTGGTCAGCAGGGGTGGTGGAGTTTAATGTCATTGTGATTGTTAAATTGTAATGTTGTCAGTTGTGAGCTGCTGAGAGTGATCAGAAATCAGTGGCATAGAAATATATAAATCAAATGAATTGTATATAAGAGGCACCAGCAAGGAATCCCCTAAAACTAGCCATTAAGCCAATTTTACATAGGTCTCTTTTCTATATTTAATAATTGAAAACAAGAAGCTACAGATCAGATGGCAAACTCCCACATGAAGAAGGGATACATTACAATCACAGGCATGGAATATTCAATTATTTAAAGAAAAAAATGACTGGCTAAACATTTTTGAACCTGTTAAAAAGCAGCAGTGAACTTTGCCTGCGGACTGGCTGAACAAAGCAATTGTTACACAAACATAAGAATAAATATCTCTTAGGAGTTTGTCAATTAAAGCTTTGGAGTACTTATTGTAATGCTACTTTAAAGTAACAGACAGAAACTTCTCTCTAGGCAATATAACAACTAATGAACTATATTCTCCATATATTCACAGACAAAGATATACAAATGTTCTTCTTGCCACTTGAGCCAAGGGGATTGTTTGAATCTTACAACTGAAAATAGGCTGATTTAGAAGGATTATCAGGCTGTGCCATCTCCAGAAAAGGACATCATACTGTATAGCCTTATCTTTAGTGGCATCACTGTGAACATTTTTTGATCTTCAGGATTTCTCTCACTCTAACTTGATAAAATGGGAAGGAGCTTTAATGAATTGGTAAAGCTACAATCTTCTTGTTCCTTGTTCAACTCTTGGTGATTTTGTAGAATCCACACTGTTTTCCCGGACACAGTAGAGAACTGGCTTGTCACTGATGCCTTCCATTATTTGTTTTTTTAGCTTTCTTTTTAGTCTACATTCACTGGGAGATTTCTCATCAAAGTATTAATCAGGACCAAACTTGTGAAGCTTTCGAGGCCAGGCGTGGCTGCCACCTACTAAGGATTTGCACCAGGTGGGTGTATGCAAATTTTCAAAACAGTGTCTTTGTTTCAGTGAAAATTTATGTGAGTCACACATTTCAAATAGTTTTGTGAAGTGCAGTGGTGGTCTTTGGTAAGCATTTGGTTTAGTAGAATATCCACAGTATTCCACTTGTCAAAAATAGGTTTTCTCAAAGCAAAGAAGCTGAACTCAACACAGATGGGGTTTAATTAGATGCTTCATGGAGGTGCATCACTGTATATTATATTAACTGAAAATTTCCTTCAACTAGACTAAAAATCTACCCCACCAATAATATGGAAATACAATTTATTTTGATGCCTAATGTTCACATGGACACAACATTGTACTGATTTGCCTACAATTTTTTTTCAATAAATCTTCCCCCTTCCTAGTCTTATCTTGTTGTTCAGTCACTGACTTGTGTCTTACTCTTTGCACCCCCACACTACACAGCACACCAGGCTTCCCTGTCCTGCACTGCCTCTTGGAGTCTGCCCAAATCCATACCCATCGTGTCTACAATGCTATCTAACTATCTCATCCTCTGCTGTCCCCTTCTCCTTTTGCCTTCAAACTTTCTCAGCATCACAGTCTTTTCCAGTGAGTCTTTTTTCATTATGTGGCCAAAGTATTTGAGCTTCAGCTTCAATATCTGTCCTTCCAATGAAGAGTCAGAGTTGATTTCCTGTAGTATTGACTGGTTTGATCTCCTTGCAGTCCAAGGGACCCTCAAGAGTCTTCTCCAGCACCACAGTTCAAAGGCATCAGTTCTCCAGCACTCAGCTTTCCTTATGGTCCACCTCTCACAGCCATACATTACTACAGGGAAAACCATAGCCTTGACTATATAGACCTTTGTCAGCAAGGGGATGTCTCTGCTTTTGAATATGCTGTCTAGGTTCACCATAGCTTTCCTCCCAAGGAACAAGGAATTTCATGGCTGCTATTGCAGTCACTGTCTGCAGTGATCTTGGAACCCAATAAAATAAAATCTGTCAAAAACCCCACAGTATCAAAAATATTGTCTACAGTTCTGGGATTCCAAGCTCCCAAGCTCAATCATGGGCTGCCATTTACTGAGATACTTTTAATGATTATTCTAGGAGGGCAACAAGGTTATCTGGAGAAATAAAACAGAAGATTTCTGCTGCCACCAGCCAGAGAAAGTCCAATCTGGTTCTTGATTGGCAGTTTTTAATAAGTAATGATAAGGAGGTAGAAAAAAAATAATGGGAGAAGCTGCAGAAGAAGATACTAAAAGCACAATGGCAAACTAACCCAATCAAGTGATGGGGAGTGAACAATGGTCAGCAGAAGAAGACAGTGAGGCTACACAAAAATGTCAATAAAGGACACATACAGGATTGGAAATAGAGTCTAAAGGAAGCATATGAAATTTTGGAAGCAGTATCAGCAAAAGAGAACCCAGAATTAAGTAAATAAACTAGGCATTAAAAAAGAGACAATCAGATGTGCAATAAAGGTGGCAAAATGTTACAAATAACAAAAGAAGAATTACTCAACTGGTATGTCAGTGTAATCTTCTCCAACAAAAGAATAAGGATTCCACTAAGAAATTGTGAAAAGCAGCACGAAAGAACTGGTTGGGAGCTTCAGATTGATAGAAACTGGTTGGGGATATCTATTTATGTTGAATAAGTTTAGATCTCCAGGATCAGACTAATAGTGTCCTAGGGTACTGAAGCTTATCTCTGAGATATCCTGCAGAACTGGTGAATTGCCACAAATGCAGGAGAATAAATATTTCTTACGGCAGAAAGGAGGAAATGGCAGATCCATCATACCCCCCAACCACCCAGTCTGGTACTTGACGCCTTCAAAGCTTTTAGGACAGTTTATAAAGATATTACTTTATAAGCATCTTGAGAACACTGTGATTACCAGAGATCTACATGGCTTTGTCATTAAATAGTTGACTTCAACAAAACATTTGACAAAGTAGCCCTTTGGTATAAAGGTAAAGGAGGCCCTGCCAGTTGTGACCGACTCTAGGGTGCGGTGCTCATCCCCGTTTCAAAGCCGAAGAGCCAGTGTTCGTCCTGGGATGGCTCCGTGATCATGTGGCCGGCATAACTGGATGCCTTAAGGCGCACGGACACTGTTACCTTCCCGCCGGAAGGGGTGGTACCTATCTATCTACTCGCGCTCGCGTGCTTTTAAACTGCTAGGTGGGCGGGAGCTGGGGTGGAACAGCAGGTGCTCACCCTGCTGCGCGGCAACGCTGGGTCGCGATCCCGGGCCGCTGACCTTTCAGCCGGCAAGCCGAGCTCTTAACCACTTGCGCCACCGCGCCTTTCATTTTTAGATGGATTGAAAAAGCCTTCCAGGTAGAAGGCAAAACATCTCCAATAACATCTTGTAATTAATATGCAGTTGCCTTTTTAAGGAACTTTGTAAAATTTTTGCAATTTTTACTACTTATCATGACCTGGATTAATGAGAATATTCATAGATATCTTCTACAATGTGACCCACAAATTTCATTTCAATTTGATTCTAGAAATAATAAATGAGTTTCAGTATATGAAATAAAGATGAATCATGGTTAGCAAATTACACAATCTAGCTCACAGGTGCCTCTTTTTGTATGAGGGAAATAAACAGTTCTTAGAAAACAGTGTCATGTTTTTTTTAAAAAAGTGACAGTTGGCAACCAGTAGAGATGCCAAGGATAAGTAGTGGACCTAAGAACAATAATTGTCTAGATAGAAATAAGGAAGGAAGGAAGGAATGGGTGGGGCTGTAGAAGGAATTCTGACTGGTGTAGTAGGAGAGTTTTGCAAATGATTGATGGCAGTTTAAAAAACAGATGTAAATATCTTAACTGTCACAGTTGAGTTGTTTCCTCAGGTAGAGCAGGATAAGATTAATACAGCAGAAAATTTTGTATAGGACTGTGATTAGTATTTTGAAGAGAAATTGTAATCCCCCCTTATGAAATTGTATTTGAAATTATATTAGGAGTGTATCGTTACATTTTCTTTGTGTGATGTAAAATATCAATTCATCTTATGTCATAGATAAATAATAATAATGCTGTACAACAGTTTTGTATTAGTAGAACTATTACTTAATATATAAAGTATATATAGATTTGTAGGGGGTGAGATAAGAGATGCTAGCTCTTCTTTTCAGGCATCTTGGTATCTTGGGTAGAGTGCCTCTGAGAATATCTAAAACTGAAATAATTTCTATTTTATCCCCTGAGCAAGTTTGGGCACACCTTTTCTCTTTTTTTTAGCTGGATCCTTAAGATTATATAGTTCTGACTAGTATATTTTGTGGGATTCTGCAGCTGTTACAGACTGTAACTATCATGTATACTGTTCTTTTATTTTTAATTGATTTATATTATATTGATTGAATGTTGAATGATGCAATCCAGTATTACAATGTTATGCTATATAATAACTGATATAACAGATTTGGATATCAGTTCCATGGAAGAAAATTAAAACAGTCTGTTGAAAATCAAACCAGGTTGGCACTGACCAAAAACAAACACATGTACAAGAAGCAGAAGAGTCAAATTTATGTTTATATATGATGATACCACAATAGTTATATGCAATTCATGGAAAAAAACACATCAATATTTGCTGCTTATAGTATAATAAATGTCACAGTGAAGGTCTCTGCAATGAGAAATTGATACACATTAAAGCAAATGCAAATCTTTTGCTGCAAGTTTTAATTGATTCACTGAAACATATTATCAACTGATTTTTTTCTCTGCACGAACAATACAAAGAAAGTCTGTGAGTGAAATACAGATAAAAGGGAGAATTGGCAAATGGTAAGAGTGCTCATCAATAGACCCTCCTGCTTCCTAGTGCTGGACATTTATCTTTGGCAAAATATTTGTTGATTTTATATTTTTAGAGTTATTTTTTTACATGCTTTGATAAAAAGTATCAAAATATACAAAGGAATATTTTGATTTTTGCTTAAAATTCCTCATGATTCTGAACTTAAATAACCCTTAATCAACAATTTTAACTGTCAGAGCAGCAGTATTATGGTATGTGAGGGAGAAAATGAACACATTTATTATGAATTGTATTTGGGTGTGAAAATCTGATTATATATTGTGTCTCTGGCCAAGGCTAGCTGCTTGTCAGAGCTTGAAATCAATTTGATGTATGATTATAGCAACATTCTATAGAGATTTAGGAACTCTTCAGAGGCTTACATATCTTGATGCTAATTAATGGAGAGCAGGAAGGAAGAAGTGATAACATTTTCATAAATATGTGACCAGATAATTCACAATGATTTCAGATATTTAGGGGCTGCACTGTCCTTGAAAGTATCACCATAGCACAAAAATGCAGTCCTGATTGCTGGCACCAGCTTTGAATTCCAACTGTTAAGCTAATCAATATAGATTAAATATTTTCACAGTTCTGCAGATGCCATCAGGCAACTGGGCTCTAGTTTTCTTCCTTCCTTTATTTTAGAGCTCCTCAGAATGTTTAATACTTGGCATTGTACACAAAACTTTAGCATTTCTTACTTGGTGTCTCAGATCAGAATAAATGATTGATTGATTTATATTATATATTTTCCTTACTGCATTTTACAAATTGTAATTATTTATTGAGTCTTCAGACACAGTTTTTTAACCAGGAAGCCTGTGGATGAATAATTCACCAAACAGGTAGCAGAATTTTAGATACTCTTTTGTATATGTGTGTGGGTATGTATACACACATACTCATAGTTTCTGATCTTCCAGACTACTGAGAATATGCCATAGGTTTGCTCTTCCTACAACTGCTATTGGTGAATGCTAATCCATAAATTGTCTGATTTGGGCATAAAAAGGACTCATGGGCAAGAAGTATCCTGCAGCCTTTAGCACATTCATATTGTCTGACCTGTAGGATCAGGAAATGAACCAGTGTGTGATCTTGATTCATATCAGAAATTTAAGATGAAACACATTCTTAACTTCTACTTTTCAGCTCACACTTAAGCTTGATAATTAATAGTTAACTCATATTAGCATAAAAACCAGTACCATGCTGCTATTCAGTTTTTATTTTTCAATAATTGAGCATACTAAATCATAGCTTTCATATTGGGATTCTGATTAATTGTTCAGGGAAAAAAAGGTATGGTACATTTTTCATATTAAACCTCTTTGAAAATTCTCTGTGTATCATTCTGATTGGTAACATATAACTTCTCTGCTATTTTACCTACAGAATTCTAGTGGTTACTACAGTGGAAAATAGAGAGAACGCAATCAGAAAAAGTCGTTCAATATTTCCCATCTGTGTAATAAAGCAAACAACATTTTGCTACATTCATGGCACTCAGAAGGCATGTAAAAAACTTTGTGAAAAATTATTCTGAAGCTGAGGTCAAAGTCAGAGAAGCAACTTCTAATGACCCTTGGGGACCCTCTAGTTCTCTAATGTTAGAGATAAGTGACCTGACATACAACACAATTTCCCTTTCTGAGATTATGAACATGATCTGGCATAGGATGAATGACCATGGAAAGAACTGGAGGCATGTATACAAATCTCTTACACTCTTGGACTATCTCGTCAAGAATGGTTCAAAGAAAGTCATACAACATTGTCAAGAGGGTTTCTTTAACATTCAGGTATTAAAAGATTTTCATCATCTAGATGAAGTGGGAAAAGATCAAGGTAAGATTAAAAGTACTTGGACATATCCATTAAAATTAAATGCATTTGTTTGTGGGTAGTACTGGGTAAGGATACCAGATGTGAGCTGCAAATATCTGGAGAACCACTAGTTGGCAGCAAAAATACAGCATTTCCTCTTTTTGCTACCATCTAGTGATAATCCTTGAAGGTAAAACATGTGAATGCAAAAAGTCAATCTGAGGCCTAATAGTAAAAAAAACCCCTAAGATTATGTCAACTGCTTAATGCCAGCTCAATTCTAGCTGGTAAGGTAGTGGAAGTAGTAACATATTTTATCTTTTTGGGTTTAACAATCTACAGGGATGTTGACTATAACATGACAAAAAATGGATTTCTGCTTGAGGAGAAAGACTATGATAAATCTAGGCAGAATATTAAAATGGCAAGTAATCCTGCCAACAAAGATATGTATCGTTAAGGCAATGCTCTTGCCCAGACAATCAGAAAGACTAAATGAAGAAAAATTGATATCTTATGAATTATAGTGCTGGAAAAATTGTTGAGAGTACAGCAGGATAGTAAGAAGATAAAATCATTTGATACTAATAAGACCAGACAGCTTACTGAAAGCATTAATAATGAGGTTAAAGTTGAAATATTTTGGATATTCAGATTCTTTATACTTTATTGGTCAAGCATGGTTAGACACGCAAGGAATTTGACTGTGGTATAGCAGCTCTCAGGTATATGTGCAACACAATAAACAACGGTAAGATAATGCATAACAATGTTAGTTATTTGGTAAGTGTGCAGTCAATTGGAGGAAGTGTTACGAAGTGTGGAATTAATATGTATGTATTAGGCATAATTTCTGGGTTAATTAGAATTCTCTACTTTCTGCTGTGTCTATCCTGTAGCATGATCATATAGCTTCAGTCAAGTATTCATTTGAATGATGACACAGAGGAAAAAAAACATTCTTGCATCTGGTAATTTTGGTATGAAGTACCCTATAGCACTTACCAGATGGGAGAGGTTCAAACAAGTTGTGTCCAGGTGAGAGGGATCTGCAGATATCTACTGCACCCTTTTCTTGACCCTCTCAATATACAGGTCAGATTACAGGGCAGATTAGTTGCAGTTATCTTTTCTGTGATCTTGACTATACGTTGGAGTCTGTGCCTGTCCTGTGTGGTAGCTGCACTGAGCCAAACAGTAATAGATGTACAAAGGATAGACTTAATAATTTCTCTATAGAACTGTATCAGCTACTCTTGAAGCAGGTTGAACTTCTTGAGTTGATGTAGGACGTACATCCTCAAAGGTGCCTTTTTAATAATGGTGCTGATGTTAGTTGCCCATTTTATAGTCATGTGAAAAAGAAAATACACCCTCTTTGAGTTCTATGGTTTTATGTATCAGGGCATCGTAAAAATCATTTGGTCCTTAGCAGTTCTTAAAAACAGGTAAATAAAACCTCAGGTAAACAATAACACATGAAATATTACACCATGTCATCATTTATTTTACAAAAAGAAAGCCAAAATGGAGAATTGTTGTCCATCAGGTCATGTAGAGTTAAAAACAACTGAACCTCTGAACAAAATATTTATCTCAATTTTTATAGCCCTGATCTGGTCACCTTAAAATAGGGGATAATTACATGGATGGGGTTAATCTATCCATCTATCCACCCCCCGTCTCTCATCTATTTATTTTTCACATTTTTAAACTGTCCATCTGTCTCAAAGAGAGACTCTGGGCAGTGTACAGTGAAATGTTAAAATCTCATTGATTAAAAAATTCTGAAGCAAACTTAAAATTAGATATGAAAAGAGACTACAGTTCAGTAGTACTTCATATGCTTACAAAGAACAAGTATTATAAAAAAACACAAGTTCACTTTTCAGCATTTCCAGGTAAAATTGCACTATTTTTTCCTATAAGGATTGTTTAACCCAAGGAAAAAGTCAATAAAGGACAAAACCAATGATGATTAGGCTTTTCAAATTTGTGCAAAAGTATAATTGATCTGCTATGATCCTTCCCCATTTTTCTTTCTTCTAACTGATCTGTCTTTCTGTCCAGTATCATATCTTCTTTTCTATTAACACTCTGATCTATGACATTGCTAGCATCTCCCAATCCTATACATCACACAAGAGATTTCAGATAATGAGGGCAGGTTTAGTTTTTGCTGGTGTCATTATCACCTTGTTGTTGTTCAGTCACACAGTTGTGTCCTCTTTGTGACCCCATGGACTGCAGCCTCCCTGTCCAGCACTGCCTCCCGGAGTCTGCCCAAGCCCATGCTGATCACACTGACTATGCTATCTAACCATCTCATCCTCTGCCATCCCTTTTTCTCTTCCCTTCAATCCTTCCCAGCATCACTGTCTCTTCTAATGGGTCCTTTCTTCACATTATGTGGCCAAAGTACTTGAGTTTCAGTTTCAATATCTGTCCCTCCAATGAGCAATAGGGTTGATTTCCTGTAGGATTGACTGGTTTGATCTCCTTGCTGTCCAAGGGACCCTCAAGAGTCTTCTCTAGCACCACAATTTGAAAGCATCAATTCTTTGACATATCAAGAGACCTCTCCACTGAGATTGAGAAAAGCTATGTAGAGCAGAGAATTAAAAATAAGCCACATGGTGTAAATGGGGATATCTCCATCCACCACCACTCCAGTAAATCACTCTGAAAGAAATGGTGTCCCGTTGCAATAAGGAAGCCATGTGGAGTCTCACATCTAAACTAATTCAATAAAATCCACCTCGACCAAGTGAGGAGGAGAAAATACAGGATATTGTCCTGGTGTCAGCGATGAAGAGGAAGAAGAGGAAGTATTAATGGGAGGAAAGGAATGACGAGAGGTTCTGGAATCTAATTCTTCTTCCATAGACTTCAAGTCGTGTTCATTATCTACAGTTTTATGCTGAAATATAAAACTACCATCACCATATTTCTGACAATATTAGGGAATAACATTTTTAGATTGTATTTGTATGACATTCCCTAATTCTGAAAATGACAATTTCTCATAACACTGTCTATGTATATTCTCATTAATCCAGGTCATGTCTTGTAGCAAAATTGCAAAAAAAAATCTTGCACACCAAATTAAAAAGGCAACTGGACTTTTATTTTTAGATGTTACAGAGAAATGTTTCAACTCCCATCCAAGAGTCTTTTTCAGTCTCATATAAAAATAAAAAAAATATATGGAATATATGAACACATTTCCCAAAAGGGGGGGGGCAGGAAACTGTGAAACCTAATTCCCTGGTTCTCATGTAACAAGCTCAAGAAACAGGAGATTGGCAGTAAATATTAGAAAGAAGTCTCAAGGTTTCAGTTTCATCACCTTTGCTCTGACTAAAGGTCCATTTTGCATACATGCCAAAGTGGGGTTGTAAACAGGGGACAATTGAAATCTTGTCCATCCCCCCTTGTTATTTGAAGGATTTAATGTCTTGATATATATGCTTTCTTTTATCCCTCTCAAAAGCCAGTTGGTTTCTCTATTATTAATTCGAAATCTGCAGTCTTGGATGGAGTGTGCTTTTTCTCTAAGATGTAGATGTACAGCTGATGTTTCTGAAAAATTATGTTGATTAAATCTCTTATATAATTTCTGCTCCGTTTCCCCAATGTAAAATTCTGAACAAGCGTCATTACATTGAATGGCATAGATGACATCTGATTGTGTTTGGGAGTCTTGTCTTTGTGATGTACAGTGGTGCCTCACAAGATGAGATTAATCCGTTCCGGAAGAACGCTCTTAGCACGAAATGCTTGTAAAAAGAAACGCAGTTTCCCATAGGAAACAATGGAAAGTCAGATAGTTCCACACCCCCAAAAATATTCACCAAAAAATCATTTTCAATGGAATTTGAGGTAGAAATGATTGTCCCTAACATC
>JANHZU010010256.1:558713-571682 GCA_032468055.1 Acrochordus granulatus | reverse complement strand
ATACTGGGGGTGTGGTAGCTGAGAACTTAAGGCTCTGGGCTTGTTGGCCAAAAGGTCAGCAACTTGGCAGTTTGAGACCCAAGTGCTGTCACATAACAGGTTTTGCTCCTGTTACTTGCTCCAGCTCCTGCCAACTTACAAAAACATGTAAAAATGAAACTAGATAAATAGGTACCACCTTTGGTGGAAAGATAACAATGTTCCATGTGCCTTGGTGCATAGTCATGCCAGTCGCATGACCTTGGAAGCATCTGCAGACAAATGCTGGCTCCCTCAGCTGTGAATTGGAGACAAGCACTGCCCCTAAAATTGGCCACAACTGGCAGGGGAAACCTTTACCTTTAACCTATTTTATTACTTTGAAGTGATTCATAGAGATATTTGGGAAATAGCAATATTTATGTGCTTTTATATTTTGGCTCTTGCCAATCTAGCAGTTCGAAAGCATGCAAAATGAAAATAGATAGATACTGCCCTAAATTAGTAGGTAACAGCGTTCCATGTGCCTCAGTGTATAGTCATGCCAGCCACATGACAACGGAAGCATCTTCAGATAAAGCTGGCTCTTTGGCTATGAAAGAGAGATGAACACCTATGTTGTGCCAGTTGCTATGTGGCACCTGGGTGTCAAACGGGCTACCAATCTTCCAGCTGACAAGTCCAGTGTCTGAATTGCTAGGCCACTGTGCCCCGTAGATTGATAAGGTGAAGCAACTGGATGTTGCTCAGAATTTTTATCTATATTAATAAACTTTTTAATATACTCTTTCTTCTTAGAAGATTATTTTCAATCCAATGTTTTCTTCTTTTCTGGTAAATGCAGCACTTTTTTTTGTCCTTTTGAATTGTTAACTGTGGCAATTGGAGTTTTGGCAAGATTTTGGCAGTGGTTTTCCATTGTTTCCTTCCTGGGGCTGGAAGACAGTGATGATCCAAGGTCATCTAGCTGGATTTGTGCCTAAGGCAGGACTAGAACTCATGGTCCCCCAGTTTCTAGCTTGGTGTCTTCCCCACTAGATCAACTGACTCTCTTAAAAATAGCATTTGTATGCCCTGGCATATAATCATGACAGCCATATGACCATGGAAACGTCTTCAGACAATGCTGGCTCTTCGGCCATGAAACAGAGATGAGCACTGCCCCCTAGAATTGGACACGACTGAAGGAGGAAACCTTTATCTTTACCTTACTCTTCAGCTTTAGAACTTATGCAACATTATACTTAAAAACAGCTTTCCTTACCTGTGGCAGTGCTTGCACTACAGTGTCCAATAAAGCTCTCATCCCAGTTGCCATCTTCAAAAGCTTCAAAACTATCATAAGAAAGCAAGGCAGGTGGTAACTCATTGCTGGGGCAACAAGTATTGTTTTGTTTTTCTCTTTGGAGCAGCAGATCAAACATTAATTCTGTTATTGGAATATCTCCCATTGAAAATAGATACAGACATGTATATTCTCCCCTTAATTATTTTTACTATGCAGGGCTACAAGGTAGAATGAGCATATACTACTGGACACATTCATAACTAATAAAAAATTATATACATTTGTCTATTTTACAAGGTATTGCAGGGAAAAACAAGAAGGAGGAGCGCTTTGAAGGTGCTATTAATAAAAGTAAGAACTAAAGCAAGCACATGTAAATATATAAAATCACAGTGTATTCCAAGCATTTTCCTGGAAAAATGTAGCTTATCTGGAGTTCCAAGCAAATAAACATAGCAATGAAAAATGATATGATGGGCAATCTAATTTTGAGTGTCTAAAATAAATTTGAGCTCAGTGTAAACTCTGACCTGTATTGTATTTCTGTGTTTTGCTTCTAATATAACTGAAAAAAATGTTATCAAGGAAATACTAGGGCTACCCACTCTGGGAATGACACTTTTGGGCAATAATTGTACAGTGTGATGATGAATATCTGAACTTACATGAACATGAATTATACTTTGCCAATTTTCCTTTGCCCATTCTACATTCTTTGTAGAGCCTGATATTAGAATTTGGCACCTGAAAAATAACTAATTTCTTATTTTACATTGCTAAATATATATTGTTATCTGTATTGCTAATATCAGCAGTAAGAAATAATTTCTTTTTACGAGCAAAACCTTTTGTTTAGTTTGGCTTAGGTATATATTAATGTTTATGATCCCAACTCTGGGAAATAATGAACACCTTAATTCAGAATTTTCTTGAATTGTAATACATATGGATCCATACTATGTATAGATATGTCTGGCAGCATTCCAAATTGATCACATTGACATGATTATATAAATACATGGATCATATTCTTACCTGTCCCACATGCTTCTAAACTATGACCACGAGCTCCTGTATGGCTAAATATATTTCTGTATTTATTAAATTTGCATGCTGCTGAACTCAGAAATGACTCTAGGTGGCTCACAATAAAAACATTAAAACCATAAAATTGAACTACTAAAATTAGTTAGAATCACTAAAAATTAAACAGGCAGAAAAAATTAACCAGGCAGAATGGGAGGGGTGGAGTAACTGTGGGGGAAGGCACAGCTAGCTTAATCCACTAGCCACCTTCATGCTGATATACCACCATTGGGGCCCCAAGCCATCTGGCAAAGCCAGATCTTCAGGCCCTTTCAGAAGGCTGAAAGGATGCAGGCAGATCTTACCTCAGGTGGTAAGATGTTCCACAGAACAGGGGCCACAGCAGAAAAGGCTCTTCTCCTGGACCCCGCCAGCCAAAATTCCTTGATTGAAGGGGTCCACGACATGCCTCTTCTGAGGGCCCTGGTAGGTCATTGTGGAGTGTCCACCATTTCATGTTAATGTTAACAAGAATTTGAATCTAAAGTTACCTTTTTACTTCAGATTCCAGCTAGTGGTAATTAGAAATTGTTCCCACTCTGTGTAGGGAGTCATGGATAAGGAACTAAGGGGGAAATAAATAGATGAAGTGCACATTTATGCTAACTATCCAGAAAGTTTGAACATGTTGTACACATAATACAAAAGAATTAGAGACATGACAAAAATAATTAAATAGGCTTGCACCTTTGGAGAAATTATAATAAAGTGGCATATTTTTAAAAGCTGAATAGGTACAAACAGGGTGGGCTTGTAACCTACTCGATTAGGCTAAAATGATATGTTTTTTGTGTTTGTCCTCAAAACATTATATATTCTTTGTTTAGTTCCTTTCCTCTTTGTGTAAATGATTGTTCAATAGATAAATAAATAATATAAAATGAAGGTGAATAGAATTGAATTTATTCAATTTAGATGCCACTCAACTCCAGATAGCTCTGGGTGACTCACAATATCATAAAGAAAGTAAAAGCAGATAAAATATAAGATGGAGAATCCAGCCAACAATAGACCTCACAAGGGACATTTTAGGCCAAGACTTGGGAAAAAATCAGATCTTCAAGAGTCAGAATGCTATTAGGCTGGGAGTCACTCCAGGCTCCCAGACAGCACGGGAAATTTCAATCCAGAGCCATGACTGAGAAGGTACCACCTCTTGGTTCCCCAGAAAATGAGACTGTTGAAGGGACAGTATTGGTTCATATTATCTGGGCAGATATCATGGAGATAGTTCCTCAAACAAATAGGTCCTAGGCCATGTACTTTAGGCTTTATAGATCATAACTAGCAACCTAAATTGTACTTGGAAACAGACCAGCAACAGAGCAGAATTGTCACAAAAGCATATCAAGACCAACTCATCACAGCCGGCACTGCTGAATTCTAGACCAATAGAAATTTCTGAATAGTCTTCAAGTGCAGTCCCAATAGAGAACATTGCAGTGGTCAAGCTGTGAGGTGACTATGGCATGAGTGATTGAAAGGCCTCCTGGTCCAGTTAAGGTAACCCGCTCTTTGGCTCAATATATTGCATGAACCATTATGTTAAGCCAAAGAGCGGGTTACCTTAACTGGTAACTCAATATATTGCATGCCATTATGTTAAGCCCCTTTGTAATTTAGTTATTCAGTGGTTAAATCTGATTTAGTAGATTAAAGGATATGAATCCAGCCATATTGTATAATCAAACTGGATGATTGTCTGCACAGTTCTTGTCTATGTGCAGAAAAAATACAACAACTCTGGGTGGTTTACGAATTGTTAAAAACATTTAAAAACAAGAAACAATACAACCCAAAACAAAGAAAATGATTGCTGACAGAGAAGATAAATCAGGATGGAATATGAAAAGAAAAAAAAGGTATCAATCATTGTTACCACAGGCCTGGGTAAAGAGCCATGTTTTTAGGGCCTTTTGAAATACCAGTGGGTGTTGGCAATTTGAATCTCATGAAAAACCTCATTTCAGAGGGTCGGCACTACTAGGGAGAAGGTGCATTTTGGGATTCATCAACATTGTTTAATCAATGAAACCTGGAGCACACCAGGCAAAACCCTGCCAGATCAAACCAGCCAGGCGGATAATAAACAAGGACATAAAGTATCTCAGTGTTATCCTTCTACTGATGGATTGTTCCTCAAAATATAGCTATATGTTATATTTTGCTATACAGCTAGCTGCCGAGAGTCTCTGGATTTCGGCAGCATATAAATTTAATAAATAAAAAAATAAACATGTCAGGTTATTTTCTCTGGCTTCTTCTCTTACCTCGGGCAATACGAAGCACTCTCATGATGCGGATGATGGTAGGATTGATAGGAAGGGCAGCATTGATTTCAATCTCCTCCAGAGTAATACCCATGACAGAGAGCAGAACAATAGCCAGGTCCAGTTGGTTCCACCTTTAAGAAATTGGGGAAAATAAGACACCTTTTCTGCCTTATTGAAAGTGGAATCCAGCTATTTTTTTAAAAAAAAATCCAAACAAGTTTATAAATAGATTATTTAGAATATTGCATTAATCAAATAAGCCAATTTTAAAAATTGAAATAAATATGTAGATCTTTTTGCATTTACTTTATTGATATCCATTATTTTGGCTGTTCAATTTATTTTGATGAGTTAGTCTTTATGTGTGTGTGTTTTTTAAATGATACATTGAGATATTACATATTGAACTAGTTAATAGTTAATCTACTATAAATGTGGGAGAAGGAAGGGCTGAGCCAGGACGAGGTGTGAAGTGTGGAAGCAAATGTAGTAAATCCAGCCCCTCCTAGGGGACATTGGATCTTATCTCACAGCTGCAAGTGTTCAACTGCCAGTTGGGCAGATTCTTGTAAACAGGCAACACCTAATAAATCTGTTAGCTTGAATCTCACTTCCTAGGCCTGGTCTTGCGCTGGACAGTAAAATTGACTAAAATTGAAGATTTGGGAACATTTATTAGGACAAAAAGACTGATCAAATAATGTGAAACAATAGTGAATTCTAGTGAATGAAGTAGTTATTTATACTTCTTTGGGAGAGCAGTGGTTAAGATACTGGGCTTGTTGGCTGGAAGCTTGGCAGCCCAAGTTCAAGACCCAAGTGCTGCCATGCAACAGGGTGAGCTCCTGTTGTCTGTCCCAGCTCCTGCCAACCTAGCAGTTTGAAAGCATCTAAAAATTCATGTAGGTAAACAGGTACCTCCTTGGTGGGAAGGTAACAATGTCCATGCACCTTGGTATATAGTTATGCCAGCCACATGACCATGGAAACTTCTTCAGATGAATGCTGGCTCTTCAGCTAGGAAACAGAGATGAGCATCACCCCCTAGGGTTGGCCACAACTGATAGAGAAACCTTTACATTTACTGTTTTTATACTTATTTTAATTTTCAAGCATTATGGTGTAAAAGGATATTAATTACAGGTTTGAAGATTTCCCCCCCCAGTGATAATCTGGATTACAATATCTCCCTTTCTTGTTAATGTTACACTGATTTTTCTTCTACCCCTTGTTTAATAAGATTAGATACTGACTTTGATTACAAAATCCTGAATATGGAAAAAAAGAAAGGGAATGGTTTATGAAAATCTCTTCAGTTTTCTCATCTCCATGAAAAATTGAAATAATGTCTGTTGATTTTAAGTTAGTGGTGTTAAGGGGACTTTCTGATCCTGGTATACCATGATCATCTTCAAGATCACCTTGAGAATGTGTCCCTTAAGTGTTTTGAACACAGTAATAGATCAAATAATGTACTGTATGGTTGTAATAGTTAAAGTACAGGATGTATCATTTCTGATCTTCTAGTTCCCACAGAATATGTATTATCTTCATTCCAGCTCACCTGTCTTTAAAAAAGCGTCTCAGTCCAAAGGCCACAAGCTTCAAAACAGCTTCCAAAACAAAGACTGTAGTAAACATGTAGTTGCAATACTTAAGAGCAGTCTCCAAAGACTATGAATAAGAGGAAAAAGAAATATTACTAACATCTGGGACTGATATGGTCTGTGGTTGGTAAAAAATCAAGATGAAAATATCAAAGTATGTTCCCTTTTAAAAAAATGTCTTGTTACATTTGGGTTCTCTAAATTCTCAGTTTGCAACAAATCCCACATGTACATAGTTCTGCTCAGTAGCTTCCCTTTGTTCCAGTGGAGCAGAGTTGGGTGTTAGCTTTGCCTGGTTGGTCTTCATGCAAATAACACTTTCCTCTCAACTCAGCACAGGGGGACCAAAACAGCTGGTCCTGTTTTAACACCCTCAAAATACTGAAAAGGTTGAATAAAAATACTTTACAAGTTGCATGAGAACAGAAACAATATAATGTTTCACCATATGATAGAAAGGATAAGAAAAATACAATTAGCATTAGATCTGATGCTAAGAGGATGAGTAATCAAACCTGGCTTCAGATCTTGGAAAGTCCTAGTTAGATTGCCCATCCTTGGGGGCCCACTGATTTATTTTTAAGCGATTGAGCTGCCCAGATACAAAGACGCCATGAAAATGACAGCAACAATGTTATACACAGTTGTGAGAGGCACACCTGAACTCATCAGTGCTATCATCCTTATTATGCCATTCATAATGTGATACATTGCTGTTGGAATTAGCATAATTAAGATGACAGCATGAGAGTTCAGACTCGCTACTATTCCTCCAGGCTCACCACTATTCTTCCAGTCCTTATTGCTGGAGGGGAAGACACTGCTGCCCTCTGCATTCATGTTAATGCTAATATTTACCTGTATATACTTAAATCATGGTGAGTTTGGAAAGACAGTATGGAATTGCCTCTCACCCCAATCCCTAGCATGGATGGGGAGCAATCAGCAACAGATACAGCAGCAGCCTGGCAGTTTCCCAGGGCTGCCAAAATCCTTGAATACCGAGCTATTCATATCAAGAATTGTTTGATGTGAGTATCTTTACTCTTTTAATACTTTCTTCATTATTTCTTTTGAGCAAATATCCATAAAAGATCACTGCTTTTTTTAAACTAAAATCAATGGCAAATACTCCCACACTCTATTTGTACAGAGATATATTTAAATTTATTATGTATTAGCTTTTAATTTTGCTCTTATGTTTTTCTTTTTAAGTGGAAGAATACATTTTGAAGAGACCGTAATTTCAATCTATCATAGCTAACGGAACAAATACTCTTTTCAATGCTGACTTTCTAATGATTTACAAACTATTTGGTGAATATTCATACAGTGATATCCCATTAAATTCAGTAGGTCTAACTCCCAGAGATTCTGTCATAGAATTGTCATATTAAATAATTTCTAAGTATAATAGAAGAGGGGAAAGAACATGATGGAGTTTAAAGAATAAGATATGAAATTTTGAGATGGTATCTATTAATTCTCAGGGATGTCTCAACTGCATTTCTGATTTATTTATTAATATGAAACAATGAGAAAGAAAAACCTAAAATAGAATGCATACCAGGTTTGACTTAATAATATAATTTTCCAGATCATTATATTTTCTAAAAGGAAAGAAGGCTAGGAATTCTAATGACTGCAAAACATCTGGAAGGCTTATGGTTAGTGCATGAGATATAGTTCTGTTCAAATTACATCTGTTATTATGCAAATTACACAAAAATTGATGAATATGAATTTATCATATTCAGTTGGAAATGAGGCATACTGCATCCCCAAGGAGAAAATTTATTTGAAGAAGCTTGAGAACTCCCTCTTCTATAGCATTTAGGGTTTTTTTTTTCAAAGTTAGTCAACTGCTATGAACCTACTGAAGCTCACCCCAAAGGATTGGATAATTAAAGCATTTTGTAAGCATTCCACTAAACAAGTGGAGTGACAGGAAGGTGAAAACATGTGTCTTCCATGATTAATAACTGAATGAATTTGATAAAGAGGGAGGTAAGGAAGGAGCTTATGTAGCATAAACTGAAAAATGTTGGGCCCAAAAACATAGGCTTGCTCTTGTGATTTCATAAAAGACAATAGATTTAGAGAGATGTTGTATAAAAGATCTCTCATATCATTCTTCAGTAGATGATGAACTTTCTTGAATCTGTAATTCTGTGGGTAAAAAGATAGTAGTAATATATAGTGCACCCAATATGCTGCAACTGCAAACTTTTCGATGCTAAAGTTAAAGCATTGTTAGCTTCTCATCATTTTTAAAGAGAATAAAAGTTGGATTGTTTTCAAACACACAGCAATATTTGCAAGAATAATTTGTATTAAATATGTATCTTATTTTTATAATGGGATAGATATCTTACAATATTTTTACAAGTATTCATATATTTATTTTGGCTGTTTTATATTTGTACAGTGGAACTTCGGACTGCAAGCACCTCGGTTCACGAGATTTTCACAAGTTGTGCAAAAACTTTTAATAAAATTTAATTCAGTTAATGAGCGGCAACTTGCAAGACGAGCAGCACGTGATGAGCTGCACAAGAAATCTCACAACAGAGCTGATGGTTCTTCTCTCTCACTGTGTAAAAAGCATAAATTAAGTGAAAGTCGTTCAAGAAACTTGCAAGATTCAGACTCCAGATTTGCCTTCCAGGCAATCCCCCTCCCCCCTCTCATCTCCCTCACTCCAGCTGAGAATTTTTTCAAAGTGAGGGAAGATTGACCCTCCCTCTTCCCTGTCTCATACACACACACACACAACACACAGAGACAGCCCTTCTCCCTCCTGCCCATCTCTTCAAATGTAGGAAGACTGACCTTCCATCTTCCCTGTCACTCACTCACTTTCTCTCTCTCACACACACACACCTCCCTGCACCATCCAGCCCATCCCCCTCCTGCCCATCTCTTCTCTCCTCTCATAGCACGGAGGCAGGTTATGATGAGAAACATTTCCAAACCACTCAGGAAATGAACCCCGGGAAAGGCATTGCCAAGGGAATAGGCCGTTTTGCCTCAAGTGGCGGTGGCAGCGGATCCTCCCAATCCAGCAGGGGGCGCCAGACAGCAGCCGGCCTAGCAGCAGCCGATGGCCAGAATCTGCCTCGAAGCAGATCCATAAGTGCTGGTTAATTTGCTCTATTTCTGCTTTATATTGTGTGTTAATCTTTTTTACTTGTTTCAGATATTAGGGACAATCATTTCTACATAAAATTCCATTGAAAATGGATTTTTTTGTGAATATTTTTGGGGTTGTGGAATGGATCATCCGACTTTCCATTGTTTCCTATGGGAAACCTCATTTCAGTTTAAGAGCAATTTGGACAAAGAGCATTCTTTCAGAACTAATTAGGCTCTCAATCGGAGGTTCCACTGTATAAATATTGAATATAAATATTTGTTTCATGTTTTAAATATACATGCACTTTGTGTTTCCTTCTCCTTAGTACAGATATTTGGTGGTGGTGGTAAGTTATTGATCATAAAACCACATCCAAATGTTTAGATCAGTGTGATTATCTAAGTATAATTGTTTTCATTTATGAGGAGTTTTCTTTCTTTCTTTTTGTTGGGTGGGGAATATGATTTAAATACATTCACCTGAAAATGTAAAGTACTTGAATTTCTTCTGCATTGCTAGGTCAGGTCAGATGCAAAATTAGATGTAATCTTGATTATAAGATATTTTACTGAATTGGATAAAGGAAAAAAATAATATCCAGCAGGTATGAAGGAATGACAAAACAAGCAGCTTGCTTTTTAAGTAGCCTTTCTCTGCAACATATCTGAGACAGGAAATCTTTTCTTGAATAACTGAAGAGCTGCCAAGTTTTCCTAACTGCTGTTGTCCCCAAAATG
Organism: Acrochordus granulatus; assembly: GCA_032468055.1. NCBI lineage: Eukaryota > Metazoa > Chordata > Lepidosauria > Squamata > Acrochordidae > Acrochordus > Acrochordus granulatus. The sequence continues at coordinate 561,576 of JANHZU010010256.1, read as the reverse complement.
GGTCATTAGCTTGGTGTCAAAGCCAAATTGATGCCCAAACACAAGGTGTGGATTTTAATTGCTTTTATTGTGGTACCAAAATAAAGCACTCTGAGTATTCAAAGGAGCTGGGAGCCCCAATCATCAGTTCTCAGTGACTTTTATAGGAAAATACGGACCCACATTTGCTGTCCCAACCCCTCCTGTAACATACACATTATGTGTACCAATTATTGGGTTATTTGTGATCTACATTCCTTAGGTCTTCAGTGTTGCATCCCTTATAAATCTCTAGATTAAGACAGCTCATAAGGTCTTCTGAAAAGTTCCTCCCGTAGCCATCTGGTTTCTTATCTCCCGTCACTCCCGTCCTTGGATGTCCAAGCAATCTAATTTATTAAGGTTAGTTATGCTGTGGGTTACATTTTACAAGAGTAATTATTTTGCTTACCATTCCATTTGATGATCACCACACTCACATTTCTCAAAGTGGCAATAACTGGGTCTTAACTCTATACATGACCCTACATTGCCAAGATCCCTGATTTTCTGTTTTATAAGAAGGAGCTTTTTTAATGTAGAATGAAGAAAAAGAAAAGAGGACTTCAAGGCCCAAAAGTCTCTTGAACTCACCACTGTTGGTTGTAGTGCTCCAATGACATGGTGACGACGTTGAGGCAAATTATAAAGGTGATAAAGATGTCCAAATAGTGACTGGTGCAGACTGAATGGATGAGGAGACGGACAGGGCAGTAGGTGGCATAGTAGGGCAAGCGCTGGGCTTCTTCAATGGAGGTGAAGGAGCCAATCAGAAAAAGATAGAAAAGAGGAGGTTCAGATTAGGACAAGTATGTGTGTGTGTGTGAGAGAGAGACAGACAGAGAACTGAGAGATGGAAGAGGTGAAGAAGAGAAAGAATTTAAGGAAAAGAATAAGTTTTTAAATAAGTTTTAAGATGAAGAGGAAGGAAAAAGTCGGTGAGGTAAGGATGAATGAATTAAAACTACACTTCCATTTTAAAGCAAGGAACTTCATTTACTCAAGAACTGCTAAGTTAGGCCATTTCCCCACGAAGTGTTAAAGTTCTAAAAAAGTTTGCAGCTTTCAGAGCTCAATAGAAAATAGAGATAAATTTGAGATAAAGAAGGAAAAGCTCAATAAAACGTTTGGCAGCACATCAGTGAATTCCTATCAAATGGTAAACAGTTGTAATATATGCGCATATATACTGAGTTTATAAGCATAATTAAATAAGATTTTTTTCTCAGAAAACCTCAGCCTACAAGCAAACAAAGGAATAAAAGAACACTTAGGTTGTTCCTTACTCCTACGCTTCTTCTCTAGGCGCCTCAGCCGCTTTTCCTCCCGCCTCCTGGCCTCTTCGGCTTCTTGGTGTTGCCTACATTTGTGAAAATTCTCCACCACCACACCTACAAACATGTTGAGCACGAAGAAGCTGACGATGAGTAAGAAAGAAATGAAGTACAGCAGCATCCAGGGGTTGTTGTTGGTCACTGGCTGGAATGTAAATAAAATAATAAAAAATCAAACAGTTGAGTTTAACAAAATTGACATAATACAAGAATTATAACAAGGTTGTGGCTTTGTTATTTGAAATCAAATATTCTGGAAAATAAAGAAGTTAATTAGAATGCATGTTTCTATGGAATTTTTTGAAATCTCCACAGAATTACTGTTAGCCATTAGGAATAATTTATGTAAACCTTCATTAATAAGGTATCCTGCAGAGGTTGGATGACAACTGCTAGCCAAAATCTAATTCAGAGAAAGGCATATCAATTCTTCAATTGTTGTTAAGAAAACTATATAGATAGAACTGAAATATGTATATAAGCTTGAGTGAGAGATGATGAGAACTTTATGACAAAAAGTTCTCCTTTAAATACAGAGGAAAAAGGTTGAACTTTCATGTGTAGATATGGAGAGGATGATGTGACCAAATAAAATCTGCAAGGAGGTCTGGCCATTGATGGTGCCAGTATCCAAAAAGTAATTTGCCATTTTATGAGATCATATTAGTCCTCATTTAACATCCATTTGTTCAGTGACCATTCAAACTTATGATTGTGTCAGGTGTAAAAGACAAGGTCCACAAGTAAAGGTTCAAATTAACTCATTCGTTGTTAAAGCTTATAGACAAGAATCTTCTGAACTAATGGTCAGTACCTGGTGGGCGCTAGATAAGGCTCAATGGCAATAGGGGAGAGTTGGACTTAGTGTATTTGTGACTATGTAGTGACTTAGGCTAGTTCTTCTTTTCATCCCTATCTCTGGCTTAGCTATCTCTTCTCCTACTTCTAGCACTGAATAAGAGATATTTATGACAGCTTCTCGTACATGTGCCATCACAGGATCCCAGTGGTCATGTGATCCTATTTTGATGCATTATAATTGGCTGTCAATTATAACTTTGCAGTGTACCATGGTCACATATCTCCATCTGAAACCATCACTGCTGGCTTCTGAAAGAGGGAAGCTGGCAGGACAATTGCTTGACTGTAAGATGCTGCCACTGTGCAGAATTCACCTAATGACTGCAACCGGATCTGCTGGAACTGCCATTCTAAGTCAGTGTGGTCACATGATGTTGCACTTTATGACTGTCATTTAGCAACAGAGTTCCTGGCCCCAAATACCACAGGTAAGAAAGGAGTACTCTGTATATTGTTCAAACAAGGAATTTTTAGATGCATAAATCAAGGGCAATATCATCAAAGGGATCCTTCCAGTGAGGCACCACCTTGCTGTGGTTGGGGAGCTTGTGTGCTCTGAAGATGAGAGCTCTCTCCAGAGGTTCAACCATACTGGACAGGTCTCATCAGAGGAGCCAGATGAAGAGTGTCTCCCACCTATAAAAATATGA
>JANHZU010010256.1:540010-550644 GCA_032468055.1 Acrochordus granulatus | reverse complement strand
GCATTATTCTCCAACCAATATTAGAGATTTGCCTTTGTATTAAAGTATAAAGAAAATACCCTAAAACAATGGTGCTGTAACGAGAGAATCTTGCTGGACTGCTTTTGACATATATCTACCAACTTTGATCTATTATTATAAATGGGAAAATGGACATGTTAATCCACAGTGGTTGGGGAAACATTGGTAGGGCCATCTTTGGTTAACTGCCTAGAAATGGAACTCTATCCCTAAGAAAGACCAAAGCTAAGAACTGGGAGAAGTGGAATCTCAACACATCCTAAAGGCATCAGATTGGGGAAAGTTGTTTATACTATCCTTTTCAAAAGTATTTGAAACTGTAAAACAAAACAAAACAAAACCACTACCACATTAATAGCAATAAATATATGTCTATATATGTGCAGTGTATACCGTATGATATATGTACAGTTTATACCATACCTGCACTCCAAGAATTCCAAAGATTATAAAGAAAGCACAACAGATGAGGACAATATTTCCAATAGGCTTGAGTGATGAAATTAGAGTTTCAACCACCAATTTCAGACCTGGAGCACGGCTGATGACCCTGAAAGAGGAGCACTATGAGAGGAAGCTTTAGGAGATGTCTTTAATGCTTCACTTTCCACGCAAAGTATCATACTAAGAGAGTTTGGTTTGCAAATCTGCAGGATGGTTGGTTTGAGATATCTCTCCTTAATAAATCAGGCCCAAAGTGAAACTTTCAGCAATTCATCTCAAAAGTAGAAAAAAGAACTATGGAAGGAAAAGTGATCAGCTTCTATGAGGGAAATTACTTTTAAAAGGTATTTTCCCCCAAGGACTAATCTGCACAGCCAAGTTGACTATTGTCTATATTGACCAGAAACCATTTTTGAGGGATAGGAATGGATGACATTGCCCTGTACACCCTCTGGAAATATGGACTCTGGGTACATTTTTCTGATCCACTTTCCAAGTATAGATAGTCTTGAGTTACAATTATTTATTTAGCAACTGCTCAAAGTTAAGACAACCCTGAAAAAGGAGAATTTATAATGTTTCCATGGAATTCTGGCTGTTACAACATCCCTCAGTCACATGATCATGATTTCTGATTTTCCCTGCCAGCTTCCCACAAGTCAACGAGGAAGCCTGTAGGAATTCAGATCTTGCAATCATGTGAGGTCTTTGTTTAACAACAACTGGGACTGCCAGAATGGCTGTTGCTAAATGACATGGTTACATGACATCGTGCCTTATAACCATATTGCTTAGTGACTAAATTGCTGGTTTTAATTGCTGTAGGAATCCAAGGACTATCTACAGTGTTTTCCTGTTTCTGATGGGTCAAAGCATTGCTGTTTGATTTGGCTGTTGTACAACACTTTTTGTAGGCTAAAAATGTGTCTACTTTAGAATTCTTTTGTCTACTTTGTAGAAGCAGGAATTGGCCTACTTTGTAGAAGCAGGAATGCCAGCTAACCATATTTTTCTTATTGTCCTGAATAATAGTTGTTGCTTGGTATGTTACAAAAGGTCTTCTTATTCATATAATGGATGTAATGCTTTTCCTTAAATGCTGAACACCACTGGTTTGAATCTTGACAGGAATGTTGTTTTTTTATTGCTTTTCCCCCCCCAAGCTACCTATTTTTCTGCTGGGCTGTATTTCTTTATTAATTAGTCCACTGATGCATCATTTCATCATTTGCTATTTATTTGCATCACTTCCTGGTTGAACAGTTACAAAAATATCAATACTAATAAACAATCAGCTTTGATTACTTTGGAGACAGACAATAATATATATATAATTCTGTATTAAATTGTTGGGTTTTGTAAGCTTGGCTTTTTTCCTACAGATATATTATCAGGCTAGGTAACATCATCATTGAATAGGAGAGTGAAGTTTGCTGACTGTTCACCATAACCCAACCACAATCAGCAGGGCAACATATAAAAATTTGCTACATATAAAAACTGAAAAATTTTACTCTCTCATCCTAATGATCTTATTTAGTCTGGTAATGAAATACCTTTAAGAAAACAACCAAGTCATAAAGTATTATGAAAACAATGAGAATACTGGCTGGTATTTTAAATCTCCTAACAGAAGTGAACAAAATTCAAATCTTCATCTCCATGGTCAAAACAAGTAGGATGACAGCACTGCAATCCAGTCCTAACCCCTGTATACTTGTATGTTTGGATCATGCTTGAATCATGATGTCTACTATCATCTATGTATTGACGTCTGCTATGGATGCTGGTGGGTCAAACTTTAGAAAGAGAACATAGATTAATTTCAAGAATTGCTTTGTTTCTTTATAGCAACTTAAAATCATATGCTATGACAGAACAGAAATATTTCTTTCAAATATCACACCAACACTCTATAACAGGAACATAACTCAGATTCAGAAGGGAAAAATAAAGAAATAATAAAAAAGGTAAATATAGGAAGAGTCTTGGAAAAAATGGTTCTGCCTATGATTTAAAATCTTTCAGGGAGGAACTCCCCTACATATGAAACTACTGTTTAGCTTCAGCCTAATACATTGAAAATTTGAGAATAATAGTTGTCCTTAGACTAAACATGGATCTAAGAGATGTAGTCAGAAGCATGGTTGGATTAAAAATTATAAGGAGTTCAAAAAGTCTAAAGTTAATATTTGAGGGCAGCAATAAACATTACAATATTTTCTAAATTATTATCTTTATTTCAAATGCTGCTGGGCAAATTTCCAAACATTTCATGTAATAAAGTGGTAAAATTTAATTATTGAGTTTATTCATAATAATAAAACATCCAGCTGTTAAAAACAAAATCATACAAGCAGTCTACTTAAGGGAAGCTGGAGATCCTGAATTCAAAGTTAAAGTGTACAGTATTCCAATTTTTTAAAGTAACTATCTTTAAAGAAAATCCACAAATTTCATGGAACTTCCTTTGGAAATAGCTTTTTACCAAACATTCCCTTCCACCGCCCATCTAATTGAAAGATAATGTATACACAACCAGTAAAAATTTGACAATACAAATGACAATATTTATAGTCATATAGTAGGGAGAACTAGTATTTTCCTAGTTGACCTAGTCAACCTTGGCTTCTTTAAAAATCTGAAGCAGGGTCAAACCTGTTTGTATGGGGATGGGGAGTACCAGGAAATCTGTAAACTATATTAGGAGTTATGGTAAACATCCTCAAAGAAGGGAATGGTAACTCACTTCTCTATTGTTGCCAAGAAAACTATGTCCATGTCTATACCCATGAAAGCACTAGGAGTTAAGCTTAATTTGAGAGAGGCTTTACCTGACCAACTTGGCCAAACACCTGAGATAGTGCAAAAGGTGTTTTTGAAATTTTCCAAGCAGAGTTATGACACAGATGAGGTCTAGTTTCCTGGAACTTGCCTGAGGGGGCGTAAAGTGCGCAGCAGACGGAGGACTCGTAGCACTCCCAGGATTTTGGCTCCACCGGCAGAGGCTACTGAAACCACAATATCAATAATGGATACAAACACCAAAAAGCCATCTAAGATATTCCAGCTACTGCGTAGGTAGGCCTGTTCTCCAAAATACAATCCAAGAGAGACTACCTAGAGAAGATTAACAGATGTATAAGCATGGGAAGTGGAACCATGACACAATAAAGCTAAGTCACATTTCTAGCTATGTACACTTCTTCAAGGGTGGATTCATTGGATCATAAAATCCAATATAATAACAATGGGCAAGGAATTGATGTAAGCACAATAACCAACTCTGTCAATTGCTTTCCATAGAATAAATGTTGAGGAAAAGAAGAATTGGAACTGGAAGTTTTGACTAGCTCCTCTAAGAAATATCTTCTATAAAGTTATTAACCACCTTCAAGATGCTGATGACTTCAACTCCCTCTTATTGTACTCATCCTTTCTTCCTTATAAGGATGACTATACTGTACATTTTAGATTAGTAAGAGTAGATATGAAAAGGTTAACAGATTCAGTCTGTGGAAAAACATTGAAAAAAAACTGAAGGCCATTCTGAACATTTAATTGTTTTTTAAATGAGTCTAATCTTGTCTTTTTCAAAGAGGAATAAATAATTTGGCGGGGGTGGGGGAGACATCATTGACATGCACAAACTTTTAACTTCTTTCTTTCCAAGGAACTAGCTTTTTTCCCCTGCCTAGAACTTTTTTCTAAATTAATTACACTTAATTGGGCATCATGTAGTGAACTTGATGATGTGATAATGTTACACAACAACCAAATAAATCTATTTGTTGAAATGAGTGCAAACAAAGCCGATTCTCTCTCAACAGAGAGGATTTTTTCCCCTTTTCACAGCATTGAGAAATTCTGTGACACTATCCAGTGAAAATAGTTGAGAAAGTGCATTTCTTTTCAACCTAGATAAGAAAAGGATTAGTTGAGCCAGCACAGCAAGACTGACTTAGCAGTGGTAACTTACCTTCAATGTCATCTCAGCAACAAAGATTGCTGTGAAGATGTAATTGGATACCGTGAGGAAGATTCTCTCCTAGAACAATCAAAGGCAGTCTCAAAATATATATAATAGTATTTTTCCATTTAAATTATTGTTACAGGCTTGGGAAATTGTACTTACATTAAGGTTAAGGCTATGGTTGAAAATATAGTTTATTTGGGGATGTTGTCCAAAAAGCATCTTCCAACCCAGTTCTCCAAATAATTTGCTTTGTTCTCTCCCAGATTAATCATTAGATTAAATTCATTTTAAGTAGAAATGTATTTGAATCAACCAGCAATAAAATTTTTTTCTTACTTACGGACACAAATAGCTTTAAAAGTACAAATAAAATTGGCATGGAGTAAAGTAAACTATTGAATACCAGACATAAATATATGGACGTCTTCATCAGTGCAAAATAAGGTTGTTCCAGATCAAGATGACTGATTGTGGACATTTATCAATATATAACTGCCCATTAACAAATGAATAGTATTGAGATTGAAAGTTCTTTATGAACCTTTTGCTGAAAATGGTTAAAAATGACTCAGATGATTTTTGTTTTTCTTAATTCAATCAAATCTTTATTATGATTAAAGCCAGAATATTTGTTAATTAAAATTAAAAAGGGTTGAATATGGAGAGAGGGGAAATATGTATAAAATGCGAAAGGGGGAGGAGAAACTATTGTAAAGATCAGAAATTGTTTCATTTTTCTAATATCTTTTTTTGTACTTTTCATTTTTTTTCTTAACTCCGTTTTATATTTTTTTAGACTTCTTTTATTAATGTAAAAAATTTCAATAAAAATAAAAAAACAACAACAAAAGAATAGTATGATCTGACTAACAGTGACTTCCTTTTTCCTATCATTTGCTACCTGCTCCACCTTTAACGGGAGATGCTGGAACCTGAACATGGAAATACGCCAAGTATATTTTACACCAATGAGCTATGGTTTCTCCCTTTTCATGTAAAACAGTTGCTATATATAATATTGGACTGTTTTCTGGTTACAGTAAATCCACTTAATCGATACTTTTGCACAGAAATTAGATTCTGTGTAAGTTCTGGCAAATATATTATCTGTACAATGTATTATTATAGTCTTGGTCACACTAAGCCGGGATGCACAAAAGAAATCTTCCTCATCTTTCAGATCTGTCTTTTATGGGAGTCATGCTTTCGCAATCCTACAGCCATCAAGCATGAACAGAAGCAAGAATGATTTTCTACCATTTAAATGCTGTTTATATCCGTATGATCTTTACTATCTTCTGAAATAAATGTCTTTGGATATTTCTGAACATCATACAATGAATCCTTAGAATTAAATCCAGTTTCTGTTAACAGTATAATTTAGAGGCTGAAGAAAACATTTATGAGTTCCTAGATCCTAAAACTAAAAGTCTACTCATTATTATACAACACTACTTACTGTGCTCCTCTGTTCAATCTCAGGTCTCTCCAAGGCAATAGTGATACAGTTCAAGAATATGAAGGCCAGGACAATATAATCAAATAGCTTATGAGCAATGATAGTTTGGCAGAGAATGCGAAATCTGGAAGACAATTGGTTTTAAACTATGAAATGTTAGTAACAAATATACAAGCAATAGTAATATCATGGTCATAGCCAGCTGCCAGCACTCCCTCACCCCATATATCCCAGTTCAGATTAACAAAATTGGTGGCGAACCTGCCGGTTTTCAAATGCATTCTCTTCAGATATTTTTTCATCCCCAAAAGGTACAAAATAAACTTTCGAGAAGCTTAACACATCAATTTTATTCTGAACTAGCTCCTCTTGGTGATATTATCCCATCTTTACACATGTCATTGTACCCTTGAATGGCCTAAAAAAATGTAGTCCCTGATCAGAATTACGGAACCACTTGAAAGATTTAAAGGAAGTAGGGCAAACAGAGGATGGAAAAGGATACTGCATAAACTTTAGCTGTTAACCAAAATTGAAAAAATAGAAAGAGTTAGTTATTTTCTCCCATTTGCTTGATGGTACATAATTGATCAATCAACTCCCATTTTAAAAGTTAGAATAAATTCCTCAGTTTCTGTGGGCTTTCTATTGAAATGTAGAATTATTTGCTCAGGGCATATTTCATAACAATACCTATATTTTCTCAAATGCAATTATTCTATGGCAATCATGCATTTATGAATGCAGTTGTTTATAGTGTGATACAGCAGTACACCCTTTTGTAATTTGGGAACAGGAGGAACATTTTTAAAAGTCAAGCACATTATAGAATTTGTATTTATTACATAAACACGTGCCACAAGCCACAACACACTCCTCTAATTCTCCATGAATTAGAGATGATGGTGCTGTTTTTAAGTATGGCAAGTGCATGCGTATCTATTTAGATAGGACAGAAATGCAGATTTAAAAATAGATGCAGAAAAAACAAATTTATTTCCTGTAAATAGCTGTTACTCTGACAGAGATCAAAGGAGAAACTGAGAAAAAATATTGCAAAGTAGATTCTACAGCTTTAAAAAATCTTCACTGATAAGATTTCCAAAGTGCCTAAACCTAAATGCATCTGATTTGAGAGTATGCTGCAACTATAATCACAGGGGGGAAAAAGAGCTAGAATAGTATGGGAAAAGTACAAAATACTATGTTAAAAAAATATCAGGAGAGTAGGATGATGAATTATGATATATGCCACATGATGGTAAGATAAAATGCCAGTATAGGTTCACCAAGAAAGTATGACAAACAAAATTCAAAAGCAATAGCAAAGGAGGAAGAAGAAAATAAAAGGGAGGGAAAGAAAAAAAGGAGAAATGTTTCATTATTGTTTCTAATTTTGTATTATATTATGATAACCTGAACATACAAGAGAAAAGTCATTTTGAATGATTGAAAATAGTTAAATTATTTCTAAAATTCAAAGCAGGATGATAAAGCCATACTTGGATCTCCATTCCTAAAATGCAAGTGAATGAAACATACTTGTTTTCGGGTGAGAATAAATAGATGGACCAATCTTCCCGCAACTCACACCAGTCTGGCTTGTAAGCCTCTATCATCTTCTTTATACGGAAACACAGACTCTATAGAAGCAGAAGATTAGAAGCTGTTTTCTTCTTAATTTCACATGAGCAGTATTTGCTTCCTTTTCTTCTATATCTAGCTTACCCAACTGAAAATCTCCCATTTTACTGATTAATCAGCCTATTAGGTTGATCACCATCTAGTATACTTCCAGCATATTATGAAAACACAAGCAAAAATCAAAACACAAGTAAAAACACAAGCAAAAATCATACTTATAAGGTGATGGTGACATAATCAGAGTATTCAGAAATTTTGCTCTGATCTCTCTTGGAATTATTTATCACAGAGGAATGAAATGTAAGAACTATGCATAACAGCTAGAATAATGAAATAAAATCATTTGCTTTGTGACCCTTGAACCACATGAATACTCTCTTAATCAACTTTTCCTCCTAAATGTGATGCAAGTATGAGTTCATCTTCCAGTGATTGCTATAGAACATCTAGAAGGAATCATACTAAAGCTTTGCTATCATTTTCTCTTGCACTGTACAGCAGAGGAGCTGTATTTATTTATTACAATTTTTCTCATCTTTTCATTTTTTTAGTAAAGATAGCAAGTATTTACATAATCTATCTCTTCCTCATCTTCTCCATGGTCTTTCCGATTGTTCATTTCTGGAAAGATGTCCTTAGCGATAGTGGGCATTTTACCATTGCAGTCCTGGTGCTTGCTTGGCCCTAGAGTCACTTCTATTTTCCATGATGGCTTGTGACTGGATGAGACTGCTGGAGCCAACTCCAGTTCAGAGGAATCTTTGGTATCCAAGGAAAATGTCCGTCGGTGATGGTGAATTAGTTGCTTTTCTCGTTCTATCTCTGATATCCTGTGCCTCTCACCAGACAAAAGTGATTCATGTTCAGCTGAAAAAGGCTTGTGTTTGAGGCTATGTCCTCGAGCAAGGCTGTTCCAACTGGAACGTCGGCTTCCCCAGCCTCCAGTATGATACCGAGCTCCGTGGTGAGAGCTACGAGAGCTAGACTGTAAGGAAACCAAATAAAAACCATTTAGTGCTCCCACTCAAAACAATATTTGACATATTTTTCAGTCATGCACCAGCCTACTTTTATTTATTATTCATTTTATACTACTGCATTTGTAAGGCTTTAATTCCCGCCTAACATTCCCTTCTCAATGTTTCCCTCTCAGAAGACCACAGCAGGAAAATAAATAGACTAATAAGTGGAAAAGTGAAGTAAAATTTTCCATTTCTTTGCATCTTATTCAATAACTGAGGATGTTAAAAACATTCAGTGCTTCCCATTTTGATGCATCATTTTTTTCATTTTTATCCCATCCTTTTTTTTCATATATAACTCAAGATGGTGAATTCCTTTTTCCTTCTCCTAGTTTCCCCACAACAACAACCCTTGGGCTAAAAGAGAGTGACTTGGCTCAGTGTCACCCAGCCCATTTTTCATGCTAAGGTGGGATTAGAACTCAGTCTCCTGGTTTCTAGGCCAGTACCTTAACCACTACACTAAACTGGCTATCTTAATTAAAAACTTAATGAAAACAGTTCATTAATGCATCAAAATGGGAAGCACTGAATGTTAATTACATTTAATTTGATTTAATTAAACAATTAAAACATTTAAAATATAGCTTTACTTCTTAAAAAGGTAATATTAATGGAAAAAGTTATGAGACTGCAGGTGGTGTCAGTTCCACTTGGTAGGCCAGGAAATCAACTCCACAGGGAGGCTAAAATTTCTTTTATAGAGATTAGCTATAACAACAGAATCTTTCAAGCCTAACTGTGCTGTACCCTCTCTCTCTTCTTATACTCCTATGAATTAAGGAAGCATCTGCCTGAGCAGAATATCTGCCAAATATTATCTCTCTATTGTAGACTTAAGACATGTTTCATCCCTCATCACTTTGATGAATGAGCTTGTATATACCATCAAGGTCATTTTCCATAGTCTCTGTAGGTGGCAAACACAGTCTGAAAAGATACATTCTCCTTTTATAAACCTTATTCAACTAAATGTTTTCTTTAATATGATTACTGAAATTACTTTCTTTAATATGATAACTACTGTCATCCAAATCTACTTTTTACCAAGATGGAATTGAACTTTGTTCTTCTTTTCCAAGTCTAGGACTATACCATTATCAGTGGGAAATCTCTAATTCCCCAGACAATGTTGGATTCAACTCTCATCATCCTAGCTGATGGTCATAATGGAAGATATTATGATACTATCATTTTCAGAGTCAAAGACTGTCCGCATTAGAATATCTCATACAGGTTTGTAGCACATCAAGCTAGCTTATTTGTAATTTAGCAAAGCAAAGATGCACCTTTAAGTACAATGGCCTAGTTCCTATTTTCATTACACCACAGCCTGTGTTAACTTCTACTCTCTAGAATGCTTTCTATATCAACTCTTAGGTATTTTGTGAAATCCAATCCTTTTCAATAAATGGAAAGTAATAAATTATCTCCTTTCCTAACATATTAAAAATGAGTTTTGAAAAAAAAGATGAAGAAGGGTAGGGAAAGTACATAGATATTAATCAAACATACTGATTATGGAATATATATGTAGAAAAGTTTACATAACGACTACTAATTAAAGACCATATTGTCAGATATTGGGGTTGGAAGATGATTCTAATATATTGCTTTTGAGATAAGTATGTTGTACATGGATTTAAATCCACTTACTAAAGACATCACACTGCTTTTTCTGGATTCAAGGGCCATGAGGATGTCTGACTGCAGAGTACTATGGGATGGATTCATCATTCCAGCAGTTGCCCCAGGCTGGTTGAGACAAGGAAGACTGGGGTCAAGATGTCCATTTGGAGTCATAGAAATTGCACAAAGCTTTGAATCTGATAAAAAACAAAAAGCAAAACAGACAAAATAGATAGAGAAAGAGAAATAATATCCAGGGAGGATTTTTTTTAAAAAAAGGAATTCATGCTTTAACATAAATAAAATATATACATTCTAACCCCGTAGTTACACTTTTAGAAAACAAGAAACAATATGGAAAGAACATGTCTGTGAAGACTCTCACTCGTCTAGGGTAATTGCATCGCAACAAAGTTTAAAAAACAGGCATCTGGACTGG
>JANHZU010010256.1:520486-533922 GCA_032468055.1 Acrochordus granulatus | reverse complement strand
TGTGTATGTCTAGAATATACTGTATGTATATGGGTATATATGTATGTGTGTGTGCACACATGCATATATCTGAGCAAGTCAAAAGGATGAACAAGCAAAATCATTAAATGAGCAACAGTAACAGTACAGAGTTTTGGCAGGGAGGAATAAAAGAGAGAGAGAATCAATGGGAAGATGAGCCAGGGAGAACACAGAGTACTGACTGCTGCTGCTGCCTCTTTCCTCAATGCTGCTGATACACATTGCACTACTGATTGCCCACTGAAGCATTATCTGTTGCCAACCTTTTTGAAGCAGCTTAAGGAGAGATATAAGGAAGCAGTTTAAAGAGAACAAACTATCTGAGTAAACAAATGGGACTGTGGATAAAATTACGGGGGAGACATTTATTTTGTTTTGTTTATTGTTCATATGAAGAATATGAACTATTCTTGTGACCTGCAGAGGCTGTGCCATTTTTGTTTCTTTCCCTAAAATGACAATAATTAAACATGCCACAAGTGCAGGCTCACAGCCTTCCTGTAAGAGAAGGTGAAGAACCTAGAGGCAAAACTGTCCATTGTTCAGGAGAGTGTCAAGAATCAAGAGAAGTAATTTCTCTTTATTCTGCTTTGAATGGACCACAGCCAGATTCAGTTCTGAGCATAGCATTTTAGAAAATACATTGCAAATGGAACATGATCCGAGAAAGCAACTAAGATATTTAGGGACCTGAAAGAAAAAAAAGTAAGACAAATGATTGTAGACATTAGATATGTTTAGTCTGGAGAAGAGGAGACTGCAAAGAGACATGATAACTCTCATCAAGTATCAGAAGGGCTGTCATATAGAAGACAGGGCAAAATTGTTCAGAATTGTTCCAGAAGACATGACAATGGGTTTAAACAATGGACACTTAATTATTGGAAATTGATTTCTGTGGGACATCAGGAAAAGTTTTCTAATAGTAAGAGTTGTTCAACAATGGAAAAGACAATTTAGAGGAAGGAGATATTTAAAGTGAGGCTGGCCCATCTGTCGGGGATGCTGTAGAAGTGGTTCCTGCACTGAGCAAGGGAGTGAATCAGATATGGGCAAAGTCCTTTCCTGCCATGCCATGCCACTGATTCCTCTATGTATGTACATCTCAGTTTAGTAATAAAGACTTCCATTTTCACCAAGCAAAGTAGCCTCTATATACAGAGGCACAAAAAGTTCATCTATCTCTTTTTAAATTTATTCAAACTGTGGTTACATGTATAAGAAATGCCATTGTTTAATCATAGATTAAGGCAGTTAGGGCTAGGATTCCTAGAGACAAGAAAAGAAGAATTCTGAATACAGAGAGGTAGAAACTGAATGCCATATCTAGGGATAATGTTTTACTACACAGGTAGACCTCACTTTACAACTGTCCTGTTTAGCAACTGTTCAAAGTTACAAAGAAAAAGTAACTTTATGATTGGTCCTTGCACTTGCAATCATCACAGCATTCCCATAATCATGTGACTGAGATTCATGTGCTGTGCAACTAGTGGGCATTTACAACTGTTGTAGTATCCCTTGGTTATGTGATCATCATTTGCATGCTTCACAGCCAGCTTCAGATAAACAGAGTCAATGGAGAAGCTGACAATAAAATCACATGTTTCAGTCACATGATGTCTTGCTTAACCATCACATAATTTAGCAACAGGGTTGCTGGTTCAAATTATTATTGTTTAGCAAGTTTGGCACAATTTATTTGTTATGCCAATTCTGCAATATAGCACTGTAAGATTAGAAAAAATAATTTGTGAGGCTTTAGCATGATATTCCTAGTTTCACATTTGAGGGCACGCATTATGGAGAAAATGCAGACTATCTGGAATATAAGTAATACCTGGTGACAAAATATGAAGTATAGTCAAATCTTCAGGTTCCCTGACTCGCCACATAAATTTGGATTATTATACTTTATTATTTTAAAAGACTAGCTCAAAATAATTTTGTAAACATAATTCATCATTGCTAATTATTTGCCATTCCCAGTCTTCACCCTTAGGTACAATGGATTTTTATTTCTAAACATAACATGAATTATCAAAATGTGGGCACACACATACTTAAAATTAATAGATAACATGACTTGGTCCAGATCTACTCTGATTTCGACAACAAAAAGCTAGCTATCATCACCATTGTTTTATGCAACATTTCATTATTGATTCAATAGAGATTTGAATTATCATTACCTGATAATGACAATGATGCTGTCAAAAATGTTGTATGGGTTGCGAAGGTAATCAAACAGACCAAAGGCAGCAAGTTTCAAAATCATCTCCAGAGCAAACATGCTGGTAAACACAACATTGCATATTTCCAAAATATTTGTCAGCTCTTCTGGCTGCAGGCAAAAGAAAGAAGCCAAGACATCAAACATGTTTAAGAAATGTCCCATACTTTTCTGCATGGGATACATGAAATGGGAGCACCTGGATGAAGAAATAGCATTTGGAGCCTTTCAAGTATCTTTTTCTAATTGTACAATGAACATGAACTTCTAAGACAATCATCTGCCAATGATGCTCCAACATTTCATGAATGTCAATATTGCCTCCCTCCCTCCTTCTCCCTTTTTCATTTATCTCCTTTTTATTCTGTACAACACTGCAGTGCCTATATATTTGGTAATTTATGCATTAAAAAAAAAGAATTTAAATAGTTGAAAATAATTGAAGGCAACTGAGAATTGTGGAAGTTTCTCTAATTTTGAAGTATATGTGGAATTTGCTATTTGTGCCCCAGTATCATATCATACTGGTGTAATGGCCAGAGTTATGACTGTGGGCTTGCTGGCCATTATTTGCTCCACTTCCTGCCAACCTAGCAGTTCAAAAGCATGTAAAAATGCAAACAGATAAACAGGGACCACCTTTGGTGGGAAAGGTAACAGTGTTCCGTGTGCCTTGGCGTATAGTTATGTTGGCCACATGACTATAGATATGTCAGACAAATGCTGGCTCCCTCAGCTGTGAACTGGAGATGAGCACCACCTCCTAGAGTTGGCCACAACTTACAGGGGAAACCTTTATCTTTTTTATCATATCTTTTATGATTACTTTACAGTATAACTCAAAGTATTGTCATGGTTACCTTGTGAAACTGTCACTGCTTGTGCAAATTTCACAAGCAATGTTTTGTGGCACGTTTGAATTTTTTTGTAATTACTGAATTTTTTTGTCTTTTATGGCTACAAAACTTCAGGATAATAGAATTGAAATTATTAACACTTGCGGAAAGCACCAGAATTATGCTTTTCTGTTTTGGGAGGATAGAAGGACTCACTTCACCTTCCACTGTCCTCCTTTCCCACTGTTTTTCTCTGTTCCTGGCATTCTTCTACTAGCAACATACTTGGCCTTGTTCTCGCAATCTTTCCTCATAACTTTCTCAGAAGTGGTCTAATTAATAACTAAAAGAAATATCACTATGCATGAAATAGGCAGTAGTAGGAGTGACCAGTTAAAATATACCAACCAAAAAAGAAGGTAGCACAGAAAGAAGTGCAAAATTCAGGTAAAGATTTCCCCTGCCAGTCATGGTTGACTCTTGGGACAGTACTCATTTCTGTTTCCTAGCTGAAGAGCCAGTGTTTGTCCAAAGACGCTTATGCTGAAGCACAAGGATGCTATTACCTTCCCACTGAAGTGGTACCTTTTTAGATTGGCAGGAGTTAGGTCAGACAACAGGAACTCACTCTGCTGCACAGCAGCACTTGGGTCTTGAACTCAGGCTGTCGACTTTCCAGCTAACAAGCCCAGCGTCTTAACCGCTCGTGACACCATGCCCCTTAAAATTCAGCTGAGGAAACATCAAAACAATATTGCTTGTGTTACACTGGATAGGGCTTTCTGGTACTTTTTAATCTATAATCTAATGTGGAAGATACCAAAAGTTCTTTATGGCAGACCATATATTTATCCCACATAAGTATTATAGAAAATGATAATGTGTGAAGCCAGTTTGGTGTAGTGGTTAAGGTAACAGGCTAGCAATCGGGAGGTTGTTAAATTCTAATCCCGCCTTAGCCATGAAAGCCTGGGTTGCTGTTGTGGGGAAAATAGGAGGAGAAAAGTGTACTAAATATGTTCACTGCCTTGAGTTGTTTATAAAAATAATAAAGTCGGGATACAAATAAATAATTCATTGGAAGGACAGATACTGAAACTCAAACACAAATACTTTGGACACATAATGCGAAGAGAGGACTCATTGGAGAATAATGTGATGCTGGGAAATATTGAAGGCAAAAGGAGAAGGGGACAGCAGAGGATGAGAAAGTTAGATAGCATTGTGGATGCAATGGGAGTGGATTTGGGTGGATTCCGGGAGGCAGTGTAGAACAGGGAGGCCTGGCGTGCTGCAGTCCATGGGGTCGCAAAGAGTCAGACACAACTGAGCGACTGAGCAAAAACAAATGAATAAAATAAATATATACATGCTTATCAAATGGGAATTTGTTCTTTTTGTGAACTACAGAATAACAGCTGGTGTGGCTTAGCTGTTAAATGTCTTTAAACATCAAAGTTCATTTGGTGAAATTATTCTCTCTTAGCTAATCTTGTAATAATTTTGGAAAAGAAGTGGTATGTATGCTACCTTGAACTTATATTGTCGATGAAAGGGATGATGATGATGATACAATTTACCTATATTATTCTATGGAATCTATAGTACAATTCTGTGTTCTACTGAATCTATGTCACTAGTGTTGTTTCTAGTTTATATATGGTATTTGTATAGAAACCAGAAATTAAAGAACCAGAGAGAGTCTGGTAGCACTTTTAACGCTTACAAATTTTATTATAATTTTTATAATAAGTTTTCATGAGCTGCAGCTCATTCATCAAATGTGTGAAGTAGTTTCAGAAATAGAAGTGCTCTGTACAGAATAATTATTAATATTTTTTTGTGACCACATTCACATTTAAAGCTAGTGATGATGTCTGAATGAAATTATGAAACCTTGGGGTGCATAGAAAATTAGGCTTAGGCTCAAGACTTTTATGCTACCTTTCCTAGTCCAGATGTTTTGGATTACAATTCCTATTCTCCTCATTCACTATGATAATGAAGTATGAATCTGGCTAAGATCATGGAAATTACATGCACTGAATACCAATTTGGGAAAGACTAGTTCAAAGCCTGCCAGAAAATTAAAATAACCTTGACTCACTGAAATAAGAAAAATGTACTTCTGCTTAGTTGAATGAACAGAAGGGTCAATTCCCTAGCTACCTGCCCTGCAATCTTTCTCTCATCATTACCATTACCATTCCTGAATGCTTTATTCACACAATCACCTCTTTACATCATCAAGTGACTGACAACTGCTGCACAAAAATATTTATTTTATCCAGGGTTTCCTAGTTCAATTCCACACTTCATTGTGAAATTTTGATCAGTGACTTTAGGCTAATTTGATTGTACTAATTATAATTATACTAATTTGAATATTATACTAATATTACACTAATTTGAATATGGAAAAGAGGGTGTATATAAGGAAATGGTACACTTTTCCCATGCCAATTTGATCGCAATTTCCAATTCCTCTAAATACAAAATCAAAACAGGATTAAGGGAGAGTGGTGATGATTGACTCAATTTCCATCTGCTCCATATTTCTCTAGCAACACAAACACACAAAAAAAAACCCCACTCAGACTTTGAAATCAGTTTCCGTAATCTTAATGTGGTTTGTTCCCATATGAGTGTTCATAGGATTGCAGCCTTGGAATGTACACCACGAAAATACAATTTACTTTTAAGAAATATGCAAAGTGTAAAGCTTCTGTATCATTATTTTTCTTTAAAAATCCAACCTG
The DNA here is from genome assembly GCA_032468055.1 of Acrochordus granulatus. Taxonomy (NCBI): domain Eukaryota; kingdom Metazoa; phylum Chordata; class Lepidosauria; order Squamata; family Acrochordidae; genus Acrochordus; species Acrochordus granulatus. Next base: position 528,073 of record JANHZU010010256.1, on the reverse strand, counting down.
CTGTATAAAGAAAATGAAACCAGCCATTTTGGACTGCAGTGGGAAATTCCTCACATGAAGGAATTTCTTTTATTTCCCTGGGATTACCAAGACCAATTTTCATCTCCAAGTGTTTCCTAAATAAATGGGAAATGTAGCCGAGCAATGATGCAGGGCAACAAGTAGGGAAAAGCTGCTTTGAGCTACCATTTCCTCTTAGTATTGGCACAACTCCTATGGCCAGTGATATACTCCCTAACTCATTCTTTTGAAATGATTTCTTCCTCAATATTTCATTTTTTTCTCAGATTCCTTTACATTATTTTATTGGGAGACCATGATGTCCATTCATTACAGAGTTAATGTTCATAATGCAGTAGAAGCTTTTTGGTCTCAGCTGGAGGAGGTAGTAAGAGGTGCAGAAAGCAAATAAATTCCCCTATTTTTCAGCTGTGGAGCTGTAAGAAATCACACTTTTATTTTGATATCAACTTACTCATGCAAGTCCAACACAATTTCTCCTGAACTTAAAATAATCATTATGGCCCTAATATTGAGGTTATTGGCTTGTGCATTATATAGATGTTCTTGAAAACAAACATTCCTGCACCCTTGACCAGGAATGCCTGCAGTTATCAAAGTTATAAAAGCAAAGCAAAACATAACTCATAACATTAACTCTGAAATGATAGTGACACTTCCCAGTTGTACTATAATTGCAGTATTGTAGGATGACTTATAGCCTTCATTCATGATAAAGTTAAAGATGATAAAATATATAAGATCTTTAAGATTTAACCTACAACTTTAGTCCTATAAATGGTACATGGCATTTATACACTGTGAATATTACACTGTTTTATGAAAGTGTGTATCTGAAAGGCTGTTGCATCTAGAAACATTGCCAACCAGAGTGCCTCTGAAAGCATTCCACTGAATATGTTACCTTTGATTTTACCTTAGAGACAATAAAATTTTCTAAGTAAAATCAGAATTATCTGAACAATTCTGTAATTCTATTTTTAGCCTTTGTATTAGCTCTTTCAAAAAGGAGAAGAGTCAGAGGGAGGCAACTTTGCAATTCTGCATTTTTTAAAGGAAAAGACTATGCACCTACTCTGTGCAAAATGTTATGAGACATAACACTGTGTGTATCTCTTCCTCCATTGTGCGTGTATAGTATGTTTTTTCTGACTCATCTAAAATGATTCAGAAAAATAATTTAATTATTAAATGTATATATATTTTATGGATATTAATATGGCTTTTCATTCTGACTTCAGTTATATAGTATATATCACATTACAATATATTTTGCATTTTACTTGTTATACTCTTCTTTGAAAAAATAAATGGGGAAATGTTGTTTTAAGTGTAATTTAGAAATTATAACTGCCTATAATCTCTTGATGTGATTCTTTTGTCTTCAATTTGAATTATCATTTTGTAGAATGCTTTCAATTTGTGCTTTTTCTAATCAGAGGGAAGCACAAAGGCCCAAGTCCACTTTCAGTTTAGCACAGAATGATGTCCTGAACTTTCATGGCTGTTCTTTTAATTTTCAGATAATACAGCATGTGTCTACAGATAGATTTAAAAAAGATGGTGTCCTAATCATGTGACTGAGGCCTCTCCCTTTTTTTTTACACATGACTGATGAAGTTAATGAGAATTGCTGTGATCTCTATTCCAGGATTTTTCATATTGTGTTCCATGGTTCTGCAAATGACTAAGAAATTAAGGGAAGAAAGGGTCTCTTGAACACAACTAATTTTCTCTCTGTATAATTTTGGTCTTAATTGGAGGTTCTGAATTTTTTTTTAGTACAGATGCCACATCCTGAAAATATTTGAAAACCCCTGCTCTCTTCCATTCGGCAATCATAATAAACTATCAAGAAATTATTGCAAGCATAAACTATAATTTTATTATATAAGCACACATTATAAAGTTAGAAATACAAAATATTTATTTATTCATTATATTTATATGCCACCAATCTCAGAAGTGACTTTATGTGGCTCACAATTGAAATAAATAAAACAATAAAGCAAAGTAATAACATTAAGATACAGTAAAATAACAAGATGAAAGGAGGAGAGCAAAACACATATGGGAGGAGGTGGGATTGATTCATCCAACAACCACCTCCAAAATGACAAATCTTCAATGGAGTCCGAAGCTATCTTGCATAGCCAGGTCTTCAGACCCTTTCAGAAGGCCGAAAGGTAGGAAGCAGACCTTACCTCAGGGGCTTGGTATTCCACAGAACAGGAGCCCCAGCAGAAAAGGCTCTTCTTCTGGACTCTGCCAGCTGGAATTCCTTGACTGATGGGATCCACAGCATGCCTCTTCTGCTGGCCCAGGTGGGGTGGGCCAGTCCTAGTGGGATGAGACAGTGCCACAGATAATCTGGACCCATGCCATGAAGGGCTTTAGAGGTAAGAACCAAAACCTTGAATTGCACCCAGAAGCAAGCTGGCAACCAGTGCAGGTCACAGAATAATGGTGTAACATGGGCTGTCTTAGGTCTCTCAAGAATTGTCTGCCTGGCTGCATTTTGAACCAGATGAATGCTCTTCAAGGATAGCCCCATGTAGATTGTATTGCAGTGGTCCAAGAGATATGACTAGGACATGAGTGACAAGTGCAGAAATTCATGATCCAGGAAAGGGTGCAACTAGTTCACAACATAGTTATGCAAAGGGTCTCCTAGCAGCAACTGCCACCTGCTCTTCAAGTAGGAGATGTGAGTCCAGTAGAGACTCATGATTTAGGAAAGGGTACAATTGGTGCACAACAAGAAGTTGCACAAAGGCCCTCCTAGCCATGCCTACTACCTGCTTTTTGAGCTGGAGATATGAGTCCAGGAGAAGCCCTAAGTTGTGCACCAGATCTGTCTGGGGCAATGCAATCCCATTCCGAGTTAAAGAAAGGAGACAAACCAGCACAAGACTGTGCTGCCCAGTCCCAATCCCTGCAGCTGGCCCAAAAGGATACCATGGCCGATGGTATCGAAGACCACTGAGAGGTCCAGGAGAGTAGGATGGATGCTCTACCCCATCCTGGTCTCACCAGAAATCATCAACAAGTGCAACCAATGTTGTCTCTGTCCCATAACCAGGCCTGAAACCAGATTGAAAAAGACAACCCTTTACTAACATAGATACAAGTATGCATCTGAGTGAACTAAAAGAACATTCTCAATACTGTTCTCAACTTATTTAGAGGTACATCTGTGTGTGTTTATGTGTATAAATTGCACACACAAATCTCCTATAACAAAATTTTATCAAAAACAAGAAAAATGAAAGATACTCATTCTGATTCCATCCAAACAATTATGTCACTAATGATAAGAAACTGAATATGACATCTGGATATAAGAATGGATTGTTCTCCTTCCATCCACTTACATATCTGCTGTTTTGCTCTTTCTATATCATAATATGGAACTGATGTTTTTAACATCTGTTGTTTGTCTGTTACAAAAATGGTAATCTGTTCCTGCTCACTTTATGTTCCTCCGTGCAATGGGTTTCTTTAACCAACTGTGTACCTGTTTATCTTTTTCTAATGGGCCTTTTTTATCCTGGAAAATGAGTCCACTCAAGGAGCCAGGCAAAAAGATAAGAACATTCAAAGGGCTGAATAAACAAAAGAAAATCAAAAAGAAAAAAAAAGAAAGGAAAGCAATAAAATCAGAGATAAGAATTGAAAGAAAAATAAATAGAATGTGATTCAAAGAGAAGCAAATTTAAAAGCATAAAACAGATAATAGAAATATTGTTGAAGTAAACTATTGCTTATTTGCATTGAATTATTATATTAAATAACAATTTAAATATCAAGTAAATTGTTATTCCTCTTTTTGTATTGTGAGCCACTATTGGCTTGTCAGTAGTATATAAATGTGGTATATAAATTAAAGTAAAAATCACCAGCAATAAATAAAGGTAGAAAAATAAAGATTAGAAGATAGGAAGGGGAAAAGCCTCATAGGGCAAAGAAAGATCCTCCATTTCTTCAGAGATACAAACTTAGACTGAAAATCATTACTTGCTTTATGGCCTAAGTGCCAAAAGGACTCTTAGGAACTCTTACAAAAGATTCCAGAAAATATTTCTGAAATCACTATTGAGTGAGATTGTAAAATCCCTGACTAAATTTGGTATCCATTTTAAAGCAGCAATAGGCAATCCATAGACCCCAACCATCCCATTTATGTCCCTCCCAGCTCTAGGATCATACTGATGTTCAGAAACAAAATGATCAATTTCAGCACACAATTTCAAGCTATTTTTATTTGGAAGATTATTATTAATCTTCTCACTATCAGATGACTCTGGGCAGCTTGGAGGACTTAAGATGACAATGATAGCAATATGCCTCACAGAGGATTGGCTTCTATTCCTAGTCTTAAAATTCCCAAAAAATATTTTAAAAAGCTGAAACCAATTTCACCTTCCCCCAAACAACTCCAACTCACAACCCGCCACGAAAATTAAAAACCCAACCAAGCTGAAACAGTCTGGTCAAACTTCTTCACTGTATCAATGCTGTGATACCATGATGACACCCATCTTCAGCAGACCATTCCTTTACATTTTTAGATGGATTGAGAAAATCTTCTGGATAGAAGATGAAACATCTCCAGTAACATCTTGTAATTAAAGTCCAGTTGCTTTTTTAGAAACTTTGCAAATTTTTGTAATTTTTGTTACATTTTCAGAAGAGTTAGAGACATGGGTTGAAGATACCTCATGATATCTCTTTTTTTTTGGTGACAGAGAAAGTGCTTTGTAGACAGATGTTTACAGAAACTAAGGCAGGAAAAAGTATTGATTGTTAACACTTTCCTGTTTCCCTTAAATTACTGTTTTACTGAAAGAGAGAAATAAAGCAGGAAGAGGGGAAGCAGGTGGAAGAAGATATTTATTTAGGAAACCAGAAGTATTTGAACCTCATAATTTACGATGGGTGTAAAATGAGATTAAAATGTGAAGAAAACTAAACTAATGACATCAGGTAGAACAACCTGTCTTAGAACTGACAATGAAAATATTAAAGTTGTGAATAGATTCTGTCTTTTAGGATCAATCATCAATAGGAAGGGGACAAGTAGTCAAGAAATATGTTGCAGACTAGCCCTTTGAAGAGCAGCCATGAAGGCCTTAGAAAAGACTTTAAGTGTGTCTTTTCCCTACAAAGATCAGAATTGTGCAAGCCATGGTATTCTCTGTGACACTTTTTTCAGTAAAGCAAAAGATGGACTTTAAAGAAGTAAGATAGGAAAAATATTGATGCTTTTGAACTTAGTTGCTGGGAAAGATTATTTGAGAATACTGTGGTCAGCAAAGAAAATAAACAAATGGATCATCAAACATTCCACAGTTCTCATTTGAGGCATAAATGACCAGGTTCAAATTATCCTACTTCACACCCACTTTGCAAAGACCTTGCTCTCTGGGGAAGGCTCTAATGTTGGGAAAGGTGGAAGAAAGAGAAGATGGACAGACCCAGTTACAGCAGTGATGACAGCACCATTAGAAGAACTGAAGGACCAGATTAGGAAAAGATCATCATGGGAAAAAAATCTATCTAGGTAGTCACTAAGAGTTGACAACAGCTTGATGGCATTTAATCAGTCAATCAAAGATAATCAAGAAATTAAAAATAACCTGCCATTGTGGATGAAACCATAACATCATATCCAGAATATCCTGCGCCACATCAGAGGATTCCTTTCTAGAAACTGCTAAAGTGGCCCTGGAATAGCATGATCTAGAGAGAAAGTGTTCTGGAGTTTCTGGAATGTGTCATTCCTGGATCAGTGATTTTATACATCCCTGGAATCCAGCTTTCCTCCCCCCAGAAACACTGCTGCAGTCTTACTTAGACAATTGAAGAATTGGTGAAAACTAGTTGTCTCTTTATTATTCCACTAAGGGTAATTTTGAAGGAGGTGCAAGCAGTTAAGAGCTGTCACGGTTTCTGTTTCTTCCCCTTCTACTCGCCAGGAAGTGATGGGACCGGTTGCCATGATCTTAGTTTTTTTAATGTTGAGTTAAAGCCAGCTTTTGCACTCTCCTCTTTCACCCTCATCAAGAAGCTCTTTAGTTCCTCTTCACTTTCTCCCATTAGTGTGGTATCATCTACATATCTAAGGTTGTTGATATTTCTCCTGGCAATCGTAATCCTTGCTTGTGATTCACCCAGCCTTGCATTTTGCATGATGTAGTCTGCATATAAGTTAAATAAGCAAAATACAGCCGTGTCATATTCTTTTTCCAGTTTTGAATAATCCATTGTTCCATATCTGTTCTAACTGTTGCTTCTTGATCAGCATACAGGTTTCTCAGGAGATAGGCAATGTAGTCTAGTACTCCCATCTCTTTAAAAATTTACTACAGTTTGCTGTGATCCACACAATCAAAGGCTTTAGTGTAGTCAATGAAACAGATGTTTTTCTTGAACTCCCTTGCTTTCTCCATAATCCAGCAAATGTTGGCAATTTGATGTCTAATTCCTCTGCCTCTTCAAAACCCAGCTTGTACTTCTGGTAGTTCTTGGTTCATATACTGCTGATGTCTAGTATGTAGTATTTTGAGCATAATCTTGCTAGCATGTGAAATGAGTACAACTGTATGATAGTTTGAACATACTTTGGCATTGCCCTTCTTTAGGATTGGAACATAAACTGACCTTTTCCAATCCTATGGCCACTGTTAAGTTTTTCAAATTTGCTGGCATATTGAGTGCAGCACTTTAACAGCATCAAGGATTTAGGATGTTAAATAGTTTAGCTAGAATACCATCACCTCCACTAGCTTTGTTGTTAGTAATTTTTCCTGAGGCCTGGTTGACTTTACACTCCAGGATGTCTAGTTCTAGGTCAGTGACCACACCATCGTGGTTATCAGGGACATTTAGATCTATCTTATATAGGTGTTCTGTATATTCTTGCCATCTCTTCTTAATCTCTTCTTCTTTTAGGTTTATTTTAAATCTATGTTAAACTGGAATATATGCTACTGGATAATTTTTCCTTTGTAATAAATGCTGAGAACTTTTTGCATACCAGCAGGTAATTATCCAGATTGTCTTTTCCTTTTAGTCTCCATCAATTAAAATGTAACCTATTAATATTCTTTTATCTTTTTTATGTCAGATCTTCCCATTTTTGTAAAAACCCCCACAATTTCTGTTTTTATATTGCTCCTCTCTGAATTGAATATCAATTTTGCTTAGGCTGAGCTGCCTAGATTAATGCTTAGTATATAAAGTAATACTTCTAATCAATCAAGACCTCCTTAAAAGGCAAATGAAGACACTATCTGATTCACAGCAGATTCCAGACTATCAATATTCCATAAATATACATCAAGACTGTAGGCAGGTTAACCAGCCAATGTGAATAGACATCATAGATCCTAAAAATGCTATTTTTCATGTTCATTGAGTGCACTTTGATAAAGTATTTACAGAAAATACATATATTTTATCCTGGACTATGGTTATTTGAGCTGATGTAGATGAAACTTGAATATGACTTACAGTACCTTTGCTTATCTTAAGTATGTCTTGGATGCCACATAGTAGTAGATC
>JANHZU010010256.1:468676-479972 GCA_032468055.1 Acrochordus granulatus | reverse complement strand
CTCCCTTGCTTTCTCCATGATCCAGCAAATGTTGGCAATTTGATCTCTAGTTCCTCTGCCTCTTTGAAACTCAGCTTGTACTTCTGGTAGTTTTTGGTGTACATACTAAAGCCTAGCTTGTAGTATTTTGAGCATATAGCATATGAAGTGAGCACAACTGTATGGTAGTTTGAACATACTTTGGCATTGCCCTTCTTTGGGATTGGAACATAAACTGACCTTTTCCAATCCTATGGTCACTGTTGAGTTTTCCAATCCTATGGTCACTGTTGAAATTTGCTGGCATATTAAGTGCAGCAGCATCTTTTAGGATTTTAAATAGTTCAGGTGGAATACTGTCACCTCTGCTAGGTTTGTTGTTAGTCATGTTTCCTAAGGCCCACTTGATTTCATATTCCAAGATGTCTGGCTCTAGATTAGCGACCATTGTATTGTGGTTATCAGGGACACTTAGATCTTTCTTATATAGGTCTTCTATGTATTCTTGCCTTATCTTCTTTATCTCTTCTGCTTCTGTTAGACCCCTATCATTTTTGTCCTTTGTCATGCCCATTTTTGCATGAAAGTTTCTCTTGATATCTCCAATTTTCTTGAAGAGATCTCTGTCTTTCTAGTCTATTATTTTTCTCTATTCCTCTGCATTGTTCAATTAAGAAGGCCTTCTTATCTTTCTTTGCTATTCCCTGGAAATCTGAATTTAGCTGGGTATATCTTGTTCTTTCTCCCTTGCCTTTCATTTCTTTCCTCAGCTATTTGTAGAGCCTTATCAGACAGCCAGTTTGCTTTCTTGCCTTTATGTTTCTTTGAGATGGTTTTAGTAGCTACCTCCTGTATAACCTCATGCACCTCTCTCCATAGTTCTTCAGGCACTCTTTCTACCAGATCTAATCTCTTAAATCTATTCACCACTTCCAGTGTATATTCATAAGGGATATTATTGAGGTCATATCTGAATGGCCTGGTGGTTTTCCCTACTTCTTTCAAGATAAGCTAAAATTTTGCAATTAGAAACTCATGATATGAGCCACAGTTAGCTCCAGGTCTTGTTTTTACTGAATGTCTAGAGCTTCTCCATCTTTGACTGCAAAGAATATAATCAATCTGATGTCAGTATTGACTATTTGGTGATGTCCATGTGTAGAGTCGCCTCTTGGGTTGTTGGAAAAGAGTATTTGTTATAACCAGCATTTTCTTTTGACAGAACTGTTAGCCGTTGCCCTGCTTCATTTTGTCTTCCAAGTCCAAACTTGCCTGTAATTCTGGCTATATTTTGACTTCCTATTTTAGCGTTCCAATCCCCTATTATGAAAATGATATTTCTATTATCTTTTTTAGTGTGAGTTCTAGAAGGTGTTGTCGGCCTTTACAGAACTGGTCAACTTCAGCCTCTTTGGCATCAGTACCAAAGTACACTGGCGCAGACTTGGATTACTGTGATGTTGAGTGGTTTGCTTTGGATTCAAATCAAGATCATTCTTTTTCAGATTGTACCCGTACTGATTTTCCCACTCTTTTATTGATTGTGATGGCTACTCCATTTCTTCTCAGGGATTCTTGTCCACAGTAGTAGATATAGTGGTCATCTGAATTAAATTCACCATTTCCTGTCCATTTTAGTTCACTGATTCTCAAGATGCTTAACTTTGCCATCTCATGTTTGACCACATCCAGCTTACCTTGATTCATAGATCTTAAATTCCAGGTTCCTATGCAATATTGTTCTTCACAGTACTGGACTTCCCTTTCACCTCTAGTCAAATCCACAACTGAGCTTCCTTTTGGCTTTGGCCCAGCCCCTTCATTCTTTCTGGATCTATCTATAATTCCTTCTGCTCTGAGGGGCTCATCTATTTTTTAGCCTTTTGTTGCTATCCATGTGTTTTCTTGGCAAGGATACTGGAGTGGGTTGCCATTTCCTTCTCCAGTGGAGTCCTGTCACCCATTTTTCACTAGATGTCCAGGAACCCCAACAGTATCTAGCACAGTCCTTATTAATATGGGTGATGACCAAGATGGTATGGATTTCTGTAAATTATGTCACATACTTTTTATGGGAACGAGAGACTCTTTTTCTGGCTCCTCTAATAAGATCTGTCCAGTATAGGTGAACCTCTGGTGTAGCTCTCATCCTCTTTGGAGCACACAAGTCCCCCAACCACAGCAAGGTGGTGTCTCACTGCAGGGCTTCAAAGGAATAGCAAGATACAAATATTTTAAAAATAAAAAGTAATCAAGTGTGGAGTGCAAGCCTGCAGTTTTCCATTCAGCATGGAAAAAATCCTGTTTTTTAATGATACTGCAAATAACAGTTAATAATTATTAATTCATAACTTACTTCTGTGTGATGCATAGCTATGCAAATACTACTGACATTATGTGATAAGAGTTGATAAGTACACAGTAAAATCCCCACTGTGCTGTAGCTATAGTTCTGTATTGTGTGTTGTGATTCTGTGCAGTGAAGAGGCAGTACTTAAAAGTAACAGAGAGAATATCTCTCTTATAGTATCTAATAAATTTATAAGACACATAGATATATTTCTGTTATAAACTTCTTCCTTATTCTTCCCTTCATAATTATTTAATAAAAATGTATCATTTTTCCTCACCTGGACATAATATGGAGAAAACATCATAAATACTTTGTTTAAATATGCAAGCAGTTCTATAAAATGAAAGCATCCATGTTTATACCATGGGCCAGGAAATCCTGATAGTTCAATTTCCTTGTGGAGCCTGACTCATATTAATCTCCAATTTACAGAGCCCTGCAGTGGCATTGGCTGGAACAAAAGGAAAACAGAAGAAAAAAAGCATGGCTATTATCTGACACCTGTCTCTAGGGAAGATCTAAAATATTGTTAGATTATAGAATGTCAAGGGGTCATACACAAGACATCAGAAATCAGGTCCTTCATTGCTTGCTTACTGTATTTAGTTTTTCCAAATTCCATGGAATGCCCTTTCAGTAGCATGTTTTTAAGCTGTATTAATTTTGCTTTAAGGCTGCTCCACAATTTCTTCCATTAAAAAAGTATTCTTAATTGAATATAATGTTGTCTATATATATTTGCTTCAGTTCCCATAATTCCTTAAAGTCTGGGAGTTCTAGGAGTCATAGATCTGGGTTGTGAATATACTTGGAGTCCACCAGATTGGAGTAATGCTAGTCTCATGTATACAAGTACACACATAGTTATACATACACATATACAATATGAAAGCACAGTAGTCCATCTTGCATGCATTTGTTTGTAAAACATCTACAGTGATTTAGACATCTCACTTTTCTACTAAAGAATTCAAGATAGCAGATATAGTACTGATATAATAAATACTGCATGTTGTTATACCTTATGGGAGAAGGAGAAGGAGTATAATTCAGGAAGGTTTTGTGTCTATATTTGTGTATATATGACTTTTTTTTTGAAGGGATAATGTCAAGACAACATCTCTCCACAGCATCTTTAATAATGAGAAACTACCCTGAAAACAATGCTTCTCTCATAAAGTCCTTGGAAGACAGAGGCAATTAGGAAATAAATGACTCTGAGTGGATCCATATTTTTATTTTTCAATAAACCAGGTATAACTAGTTTACTAAATATAGAAACTTTCCAGATCATTTCATGCACATCATAAAATACTATAAACATCATGCTACAATGAATATTATTATGATTAATTTAAATAATGTTATCTTCAAAAGCCCTAGTGCTTACAGATAGGGTACCTAAACAATCATTCCTCATACTGTCCAATTGGTAGACTATATTCTGAATTTCCTGCCAAATAAATTGCACTAGTATGTCAGGTGCAAAGACCAGGCCCAAATGGTGAGATTCAAGCTAACAGATTTATTAGTCTTTCATATTTGGGAGGCGCAGTGGCGCAGTGGCTTAATGACACCAGTTGTGTTGACCAGAAATGGCTGGCACTCTGGAGGTTCGAGCTGCAGCACCACATGATGGGGTGAACTCCCGTCACTTGCCTCCAGCTCCTGCCCACCCAGCAGTTCAAAAGCATGCAATATTGCAAGTAGATGAATGGGTACCCATTCAGGAGGAAGCCGGCTGGCAGCGTTGGGAGCAGTGAGTCAGCGCTGGACTTGCCTGTCTCAGGGTGGAGAAGGTGCTGTGGAGGGTGCCCCAGATGTGAACATCACTGGCCAGTGAGGGGGGCAGGGTTTAGTAATGAATAAAATGTCTTATTTATTTATTTATTAAATTTATATGCCGCCGAAATCCAAAGACTAATGCTTGTAAGCCACCAAGAGTCTTCAGAAATTGGCGGCATAAAAATGTAAAGATAAATAAATAAATACAAAATGTATGTAATTGATCATTGAACACCTGCAGCTCTAAGATAAGGTACAACACCCCTCAGGAGGGGTTGGATTTACTATGTTTAAGACTATCTAACAATTTGAGGCTGTTTCCTCCTGGCTCAGACCTTTCTTCTCCCACAGAGTAAGTGCTGTGGAGAGGAACTTCTCAGTGTAGCACCCTGTTATGCAAATGCCAGAGAAGTTCATTTACATGCATTCTGACATCCATCTAATTTGGATATGTATTTACATATTTATACTGAATGCTAATTTCACCTTCCTCAAAATGGTGTCCTGATAGGAATAGTAATTATCAGCAAAAAGTCCCGAGTTCTAAATATTAATATTAATTAACATATATAAAACTCAACATTCCATATCTCAGCTGTAACAAAATCCCATTTAAAAGGTATAAAATAGTCCTGATATCCTAATGTAAACAAAAAAGAGTAAAGTATGATGAAAAGAGACCATTTCTCATTTATAAAACACAAGCTCCAATTTTTCACTCTAACCTCATCACCTTTATCACCACAAGAGTCTTCAACCTGTAGCTGAGGATTTATGATTGTACTCGTGGACTAATCCTAATTTTATCATTTTATTGCCAAATTCAGTTCATCTTTTCACAGTTCTTTCATTCTGGTGATCGGCTTTCAGTTTTTACTGTTTTGAAAATATCTACAACTGGAAATTCCATACATATTTCCAAACAGAAGATCATTTAAGGATACTTGAAATAGCTCTTGTCCCAATACAAATATTTAAAGGGCTTCTTCTTAAACTTCTCACTATTGTGAAATTAATACTAAAAGGACACCCTTTTTTATGAACTGATTATCAGATTTATTTTTGGAAATGCTCTTGTTAAAAGCTTTATCAGAAAAGACAATAATGTCTCCCAAGTCAGCTCTGTTTTCTTGGTGACACATTCAACCACCTATGTTTGGCAAGGACCAATGCATTAGGAAAATGAAACTTCAGTTGGCCTGAAGACTGCACTAGGCTTTAGCTGTCATGTTGGAGAAGTCTTCCCAAAGTGGATAGGCTAAGGGCTAAGCTTTTAAGAAGTAAAATTAATGCATTAAATATGGACAAAGCTTAAGGTGTTTTTATCCCTTAAAACCTATCTAAACTCTCCAAAATGCAAAAAGGAACCCAAGTGTTTGCCATCCTTTTTGGAGGCTCTGGAGACCACAAAAGAGTTACTGATGAGTTAATGTGGCCCCTGGATTATCCTCTTTACACCCCTGTAACTAAACTACTCAACTAGTGCAAACCCATCCTGAAAATGGTATGGATGTGCATTTCCCCACCTCTATCATCCTCTGGACAGGTAATGAAAGGAAGGAGGCAGATAGACTTACTAGGCACTCGGTTAATGGCTTTGAGGGGCCTCAGTACTCGTACAGTGCGGATTGCAGACAAGTTAATATTTTGGAGATCCAGGGAATATTCCACCATCCTGCAAAAGATGAAACATACTGAGACGATGATATATGTTTAAAACCAACAAAAAATTTGTTGTAAATGAGGATACAGAAGTTGAAGCTGCTCATGCTGACAGAATGGCACCAAAACCCTTTTGTATGCCATTTCTTCTTCCTCAGTCTATCCTGAGAATTTGATGGTAGGAAAGTATTAGGAGGAAGCATCATTCTGCAAACCATATTATGTTTGTCAGTTCACTGAGGCTGGAGAGACTGAACAGATGACTGGCATCCAGTGCTATATATCTCAGGCTACATCTTAAGGACATGAATATAATATCAGGCTATTGATTGCATATCTTTTAAATCTGAACATGAGCACTCCACATGTATTACAAAATCAGGCATCCCAAATCCTTGGGTTCAATTAAAAGTGCTAGCCTTAACCTTCAGGACTTAAAAAGCAGCAGGAGATCAGAAATATTTTTTGCATACACAGACTCATACATGTCTGTTAGGTTACTCAGCCAATAGTATTTTGGGAAGGATTGATCTAATGTGTAGCAGAGGTGAAGAATTTGAAGCTCTTCAGACATTGACAACTTAACATCCCCACCATATTTTATTCTTGATCAAACTGGTTGGGCTGGATGCTTAAATTTGTTCAGCAAAATCTGAAGATTTACAATTTCTCCAAACCAGCTTCAGAGAATGAACATTTATAGGGCCTTCATAATTCACTAGTACTGTAAAAGTTAATATTTATGTGCTAATTTTGTAGTTTGAGCCTCCTTGGGAGGGATATCTGTATTTGAATATATATGTCTATAAATAAAATACATAAAATGGGAGATACAAATTTCCAAATCAGAATATTGAATTCCTAAGAGGAAACAGAGCTTTTTGAGATAGTACATGGTAAAGAAAACAGCACAAAAGATATTCTTAATGTGAAATGTTATTCAGTTCTTATCATCCTAAGGGACTATGACTTCATAGAATCTGTTATGCTAAATCAGAGAAGAGAAATGTTAAGGCACATACAAAAAGAGTGGAGCTTTGATTGCTAGCTGCAACCACCATTGCATATGTTTTGACCCTCTCTGCAGTTGCCAATGAGAAGATGAAAAGAATGGGAGCCAACATTTCTTTTTTAACATTAATCAGTGTACAGGTATTTTAGTTTTAAAATAAATGATGTGAATATATACCATATTATGCTGAGTTAAATCAGGTTTGCTTGCTTATGGTTTAAGGGAATTGTCAACTGTACTTCCTTTAATATAACATGGTTAAGCAGATTATGACTTAATGCACTATATGAACTCAGTCACAGTTTATTCTGTCTGGTGCCTGCCCTCCAGTAGAGAAAACGGTAACTCAGTGCAACGTGTCTGTGAAGACTCTCATTCATCCAGGGTAATTGCATCGCAACAAAAGTTTAAAAAACAGGCATCTGGATTGGATTTTTTAAGTAGAAGACGATTCACCTTTTATCCAAAAGGCTTTCTCAATTCAGAGAAAGCCTTTTGGATAAAAAGTGAAATGTCTTCTACTTAAAAAATCCAATCCAGATGCCTGTTTTTTAAACTTTTGTTGCAACTCAGTGCAACCTTTTCAAGAAATTCAGACCATTACCCAACTTGTATAAGTCAAGTTCCTAATATTCAAACAGAAGAATATGTTTAAGTTTTATTAGGAAATTAGATAGAATTTTTCTTGAATTTGTGTAAGCAAGCAACTTACAAAATAGAACAAATATGCAGAGGCAACATATCAGTGCTACAAGACAATTGTGTACAATTTTCTGCCGTTCATGACCTGGATGAATTCAAGAAAGAAGAAGCACCATTGGCTTGATCTGGGAGAATTCTCCATAAATTCATGAATTCCTCTCAAAGACATGTATGCTTGCCATTGCTGACCTCTTCTTAGTAGAAAAGGAAAGGTGGCATAGAAAAATGAAGTTTTCCTCAACCTAGTATGCTCCAAATATGCTTTTCTTTCTTAATTCCTTGTTGTAGACCATATGATATAGCTGGAGGACACCAAGCTAGAAAATCAAATCAAACTCCAATTCTCCTGAGTTCTTCTGCTCCTAAACTTTAACAGCAAAGAGACTAGAGCTGAAGAATTAAGTAGTATAATTAATCGATTAATTCATGAGTCATATTCAAATACAGAGCAGTCTCCCATGGGAAGAATGTTCAAGTCTGATGACAGTGTAATAAACAATTTATGTTTCTCTCTCCAGCTGATGATGCAATCAAGATGATTTTTCAAAGAATGTTTTATCGGTGAGAATTTTCTTCTTTGATCACTAGCACATTGCAATATATTTTAAATGTTCAGTTTAACTGATAGAATAGGTTCATTCACAGGGGTATCTGAGAAATCGGTCTTCCTTTTCATTGCTGCTTGAGAGAATTTGCTTTTGTCCACAAAACATCTTCTTTTTATCCAGAAATATAGAAATTGATATCCATAGTTAGGGTTTAGTCTAACATACAGCTGAACACATTTTGTGCTACTGGGGAAAAAAGTAGATACTCTGCAATTGGGAGTATGAAATTAACTAGAAATGGATTTGATGAAATTTAAAATAGGACTGTTCCTTTTAATTTTCATACTTTTATACTAACAATTTATTATTGGGATCAATGAAGCATTTATGAATCATTTGAATTGTCTGTAAATACTTTCTGCAGATCAATAACTTAGTTATATAATGGTAGGGAAATCTCCATTATGAGTAAATTTATATGCAATGGGAAAAGACCTAAGCAAAAAATCCTATAAGATTCTAAAGAAAGAGATGGTCTTACTCTTCCAAATTTTAAACTGTTCCATGAAACAAGCTGCTTCTCATGAATAATAGTATGGATAAAAATCTCTGAATAACAGAATGGTAATTTGTGAAGGAGCTGTAGCCAATGGACTACATAAACATTTATAGTATAGAGATACAAAGAAGGCAAAACATTAAAAGGATACATTATTAGATGAAGTTTGATAAAAGCATGAACTTCTGTAAAGGGAATACTAATCCCAACAATTTCTAGTTTCTCCCTCAAATGCTTTTCATGTTGGAGACAATTATAAAAATAAAATATAAATTACATATGCAGATATGGTTTCTTCGGGTTCTATGAACAGATTAAAAACACAGCAAGAACTGCTCAGTAAAGTCCAGAACATACCGTAGCTGATGTACTTACATATCGCTGGAAGGATAAAATCAGAACTCTAATAAGAAGGAGGTATATTAAGAAAAAAGACAAAAGGAAGGAGGTATATTAAGAAAAAAGGAAGGAGGTACATTAAGAAAAAAGACAAAATGTTAAAAGCTCATGCAAAACCAAAACTATCTGTCAAGGTGCATATACAAACTCTTATTTTGATATGACACAGAGACAATAAAAAGAAAAATCTGGATGATAAAATGGATGCAAAATATTAAAGAAATAGTTACAACACAACAATGGGAAAAACTATTGACTAAAATTATAAAATGTACATCAAATTATAACTTAAAAGAAAATTGGTACAAAATATTCTATAGATGGTATATAACTCTATCAATAGTTATCTAAGATAGACAATCATACAGTAATAAATGTTGGAAATGCATGAAAACAAAAGGAAAATTTTATTACATGTGGTAGATATGTAAACCCCAACCCCAAAAGTCCTGGAAAGATATACAGTACAAGGCAGAAAATTTGGAATTTAAATATGAAATGAAATCATAACTTTTCTTAATAGGTATAACCTCAGAAAAAATCAGTGAAAACATCTTAATTTAATGAGATATATGTTTACAACAGTGGGAATAAATTTGGCTCAACACTGGAAGAAAAATGCAATTCCGACAATATTGGGAATGGGAATTTAAACTTGGAGAAAATGCAGCAATGGCAAAAGTAACAATGTGTGTGCATACTGTCTGTGTGTGTGCCATGACTGTGATTTATAACGTTTGTTTCTGAAAACTGTTTATCTTGTTTTCAGCAAAAATGTCCCACAGCAAACAACGGGTTCACTTAACGACCATGGCATTCACTTAATAACTGCGGTATTTGCTTAACAATCACTGAAAGTCATAAAAATGGGTCTGGGCACAAGGTGACCCACTTTATGACCATCATGATTTATGATCATAATGGGCAGGCTCCATTACAGTCATAAGTCCAGAACTGCCTGTACTACTTTTCATCATCAGATATGATTTCACTACTACAAACACTGTCTCGATTCTAGTTTGATCCACTGTGCCATCACACATTAGGGACAGTGCCAATATATCTTCAGTCAAGTTCTGTTTGTGAAGAGACTGTTTGTGCTGTTTTCTACTGTGCATTGCAAAATACTCAGTTTATCTTGGGCCAACATGCAGCATCATTATAGGCAAAAACAAACATCATTATAGGCAAAAACAAAGGTTAACCCGCAACCACACCTGCAGGAAATGAGTACGTGCTTCGGCGTATGTAGCTGTGAAGCCCAGTCCTGCAGTCCCAGGTAAAAGCGCAGCTACTCTTACAAGATGGGGAGAGGTATCCCAAAGCGCCTTTTTGCCTTCAAATGTGAAGTGGTGCACAGCCATACTGTGATCATTTTAAACAATGTTGAATGTTATGTGTAAAGGCTGACTTAGCTTTTAAACAAATGTTAAAATAAGTTATCTCCCACTTTGGCATTTACCAAATGCTTAACATGAAATTATCATTCTGTCTGGTAAATGAATTCCTAATTGCCAATATAGAGGAAAGTTAGATATGTTTCTTTATGTATAACAGAGCGCCTTGCCTATGTCAAGAGCACCGAGAAATCTGGAAGACAAAAAAGTATACAAAAACAATAAAACCCCCCAAATACTTCCAAAATTCAGAGAGAGAGAAAAAAAGTTGGTCCTGTCAATTTCTGAAATCCTGCTTCTTGTATTTTGCATATAGGTAGTCTTGATTTATGACTGGTCACTTAGTGGCACTTTGAAGTTACAATGGGCCTTCCCAGAGTTACTTATGACCCAGTTTCAAAGTTCCAGTGGCTGCCCTCCCCATGTAGCCACATGATTATATTTTGGGAGCTTGGCAACCAGCCTGCATTTATAGCCATTTGCAGTATACCATGGTCATGTGACTGCAATTTACAATGTTTTGTTTATGATGCCATGTGCAGTGTCTCACAGTCACATGACTATGATTTCTGGCTTTTTGGGCCAGAAACCAGTATTTACTTCCAGCTTCTGGCAAAAAATGTCCAATGACTAAAATGGGTTTGTTTAATGACTGCACGATTGCTTAACAACTATAGTGTTCTGTCAATGACCACTGCAAAGAAAAGTAATAAAATTGGGTAAGGTCACATGACTTGCTTAACAACTACCACAACTTACAACCATAATTACAAGATTAATTAGTGTCATAAGTTGAGGACTACCTATAGTACCCCAATCAGTATGACCTCTGGCCTTTTATTAACTAAAACTACTAGAAAAAAAGTCAGTTTATACCTTAACTGGTCTTCAGGTCTGAAG
>JANHZU010010256.1:276157-287715 GCA_032468055.1 Acrochordus granulatus | reverse complement strand
TTGCCTGAACGGGAAATACAGAGCGCGCTTACTGATGACGTGCAAGGTTTGGCATGAAGTTTCCTCGTCTCGTGAGTCGCGGCTCATCTAGTGGAATATTTTTTTGATTAAATTTTTTGCTCATCATGCGAGTTTTTCGTCCTGCGAGTTACTCATCTTGTGAGGCACCACTGTATTTATGGCATGATAAAGTAATATTTGATACATTTCTGCATTGAGGTCTTGGTAAAGCTGCAACCAGAAAAAGTTATTCAACTGCTACACATGAGACTTTATTATTGTTGCTGAAGAAGACAAACATGGCTACCCATTTCCAAATTAAAAAGAAAGGGAAAACATAGAAAGAGAGACCAATCTTTTTTATTCTGAGGAAAGTTAACAGTGACCTCTATATGGAAGACGACTAAAAATATCAAAGCAATAGCAGGCATGTGCTCTTTTCACATTTTTGTATTAATTTAGAGGATAATAAATATCACAAAATCCAAGGAAGTAAAAATACAAAATGATATAAACATTAGGAGAAAGGCAAAAAGTTCTTATCAAAATGCAAACTGATTAAGCTTCTCTCCCAGACCCTAATATTATAATAAGGACAATTAAGGCTAGAATGCACAATCAATATGCACAGTTGTTATGTTGCTATTATTTGGTGTAAGTGTCGATTCTCAAATAACGGGATGTCTCTTCTCATTTTGATAGCAGCATCTGAAGCTGTTACAATGCAATTGTATTATTTATTAACTATTACCTGATGATAAAATAAATCATATGTTAGTTCTATCTTTCCAAACTAGTGATCTCAAGATATATTAGGATTGTAACTTCCAGAATCCCTGGCCAGCTGGGAGTTAGATTCCCAATAACTTCAGAGAAAATTGGGATAGAATGTATGAAGAGAAGAAATGAAGAGAAATCTGTTGAGAAACAGATGGGCCATACTTCACCAGTAACTTTGATAAGAGGGGACAGCAACTTATAAATACTTTAAATAAATAAATCCTCTTCAGTTTATCTGGAGCTCAAGAGCATGGCTTTCATGCAGATGAGATGAAGATGAAGCAGTTCTAAGAAGATGACCAAACAGTTTAACCAACTGAATAAAATTCTCCAAAAGAGCACAGAGCTAATTACTTATCATATAGATATAACAAAGATCTCCATGGAAAGGTAAGTAAATTCATGCAGATTTTTTATATTTAAGAAGGAGAAAAATGTTATTAACTTTATTTGAAATGATAAAGCTAATAAAACCACCTCTTCTAACGGGAAAAAATGTCTGAGAAACCATTTTAGAGAAAACTACAACCCTGCCAAAATTCTCTCTTTTTCTTCCTCTCCTACATTTAACTGGGAAGTATGGTTTCAGAAATGGGCATCTTGATTCACCATTACATCTCCAGTTATTACTCTCAAATTACTCCCTAGGGTCATGCATCTTGTATTTCCCTCTTTCTTCAGATTTCATATTAGTATGAAAAAGACTTACTCATTTGACAGCCAAAGGTAGCTGAAGTCTTTTGGCTTTTCTCTTTCCAACAGATAATTCTGCTGTGAGAAGCTTGGAGGGTTGATTTTGATTCCTCTGGGGGGAAAAATAGTTTCATATGGTAGCAGAAAGCTGCACTTTTTAATGAAGAGAAAAAGATGATTGGTGAAAGTGAAAGAAGCAGGGAAGAAGCTCTAAAGACTGATGGCAAAGAAGACCTCTGTACCACAGTGCTTGAATTCCCTTAAGACAGCCTTCTTTTTGCAGCCTCTAAGAAAATATCACCCAACCCAGTGTTGTATGTGACTGACTAAAGGGCAAGGAAAAGCCAAGATTTCATGAAACTGACAGCATCTTTCCACCTGTATTGAAACTGTGAAATGGACTCTTCATTTTCTACACTAATCTTCAGATAAAAGTACACACTATACTTCCATGTATGTATGTGGATATATAATATTGTGAAAAAGTCCTAGGGCACCACCCACTTTGTTTTAGCAAAATTTTAATGACCATCCATAATTATTTTTCCATCTTTGTATTAAGATTCAAACAGAAAATACAGGAAATATGTATACCAAATTTAAACAAACACAATTTTCAGAACAAAATGGCTTCTTTTCAGGCAAAAGTTGGTACTGAATAGACAACACTAAATACTTGCCACTTTAGCCTATGGAAGCTGTTTTTTTCTGCTTTTTCCTGTATTTGAATACTGCATACAAATTTCCTGTATTTTCTAGTTGTATTCTAATAAAGAGACTGGGACATAATTATATATGGTCATTATACTATTGCTAAAACAACAAATCCACTAAGACTTTTGCACAGTATTGTATAACTAACTAGCTGACCATATATATCCCCAGAGATAATTAATGTGATAAGCATACGGCTATTTTTCAATACATTACAGAAATTGCACAGAAAACTTGTCATTACAAATGTGGGCTTGAGTTAAATATTCAAGATCATTAGAAACTAATGAAATGCTTTATTTTCAATAATTATTATGGTGAACTAATATCAAATAACTTATAAGGAAATTAGGAATGGAAGAAGATCCAGGCCAGACCCACGACTAGACAAAGCAAAATATATAGGCAAAACATTCTGGGAAGAGGTAACAAGGAGAGAGTGGAAGACAACACAGCTTCTTTTGAATCTATTAAAATAGCCTACAGCCCTCAAATAAAGTGAAAGCACTTATCTCTGATCAATGTTTAAGAAAGATTTGAACTATTAATCCAGCTAGCTTTATGGAATGGGAAAGGCACTGATTTATTTATTTACTTACTTACTTATTGCCTCAGATGCAGAAATCTTTCCACAACCCTTTATACTGCCTTGATCCCAATGTTACTAGTCTTCTGATTGTCATAATACTTTTGGTGTAGAGGTAGAGTGTACATGGTAAGCACTGTGCCTACATATCATAAAATGCCCATTGCTTCACACAGAAGCACATAGTGGGATGTGTGATTCTCACATTTAGAGGCCTTTCATACACAGAGAATTATTCTCAAGGTGTTGAGATCAGAAATCAGTCATTTTTATTGCACAGTAAACTGGTACTGGAAAAGAGGAAGCATTATCCTGCTGAGTCCACAATTGGATCAAGAATAATTTCCATCCAATTGTATTTTCCCTAAGGAAGATGATGGATAGGTTTCAAGATTAACAAATAGATGACAAATAGGTTAACAAAAATATAGAAACACCAGATGAAACAGAGTTCATTAATAAAATGAGTTTCAAGACTGAGAAAAAGGTAAAAGATTTTCACTATGACAAATATGAATTGCATGTTGTGTCAAAATAACTATGTTAGGACAGGGAATGAGGTTAAAATATGTTAAGATGGATAAAGTATAATTGTCATTATTAGGGAGAATCTCTGTGATTAAGATTAACATTTACCTAGAAGGTTATTTCTGTTTCAGACAATACCTAATTTGACAACTGATATACCATTTAAATAATGGCAAAAGGATATATCCAAATTTGTATGGCAAGAGAAAAAAAACTGAGTTAACTGTTATACATAGGAAAGAGGAGAATTGGGTCAATCAGATTTGAAATTATATGTGCTGCATGCTCTTTAACTAGGATGAAAAAATTGCTATTGCTAGAAATAGAAGGTTATTGGAGTTAGAGGGACATAATTTGAGATGTTGGTGGCAGGCCTATCTGTTATTATGAAGTTAAGGTTAATACAGATTTTAACAATTATTATGTCAAGTATGTCACTTTGAGAATATGGAATAAATATAATTGTACCCAAGGACATCTTTATGGCTTTCAGCACAAGAAGCATTTTATAGATAAGAAATAATAAGTAAACATAAATGTCTAATTTATTACAATATACTAGATTTTTTCAATGGGAATATAAAATAAAATCAAGAAAGATTTGATATAATCTAGGATATATTTGTCAATGTTTTTTCCATGTACAATCCTTAGTAAGGTTTAATGTGGAAAAAGATTTTATAGTTTTGAACAGTGTAAGACTATGAATAGTCTTGTAAATAGAATTATGTACAAATGATAAACACGTTATTGCTAAAATGTATCACCTTTTATTGAGACAGAAGAACAAGTGAAAGAATGTATGATAAAATGAGCTGAAAACCTTGTTTTTAATGTACAAATTGTTCAGTAGGAAGGTATGTTGTTGAAATGATTTAAACTGATATTATGTTCTAGTCTTAAAAAAATTATAAAATGATGTTGGTATTTGTCACCAGAGAAAATGACTATAATTATAGGGGTACCTCAAATTTATGTTAGAATTATCATGGCTAGTCAACATTAAAAAAGCCAAAAAAATTGATACATTAATTTAGAAGATTTTAAAGACTAGTTACACAATTGAAACCAGGGGTTTTTCTTTTGAATCTAATGGAGAGACACTAGAAAAAAAATGTTTTTATATATGTTAACTGCAGCAAGGTTATTATATGCTCATGAGTGGAATGGCTCAATGCTACCCACAGTACAGAGGAATAGCTGGTGAAGATGATGGAACTTGCAGAGATGGTTAAACTGACTTCCTTGATTAAAGAACAGACAACTTCGACATTGATGGCTGATCTTCTAGACTTTTTGCATGAAACAGAAAAATGCATTTATGACTTATGAGTTTGATTATTACAAAAAAATAATAATAAAAAGTGAGCTGTTTGTGTCACATTGTAAGAAATCACTTTAATTATATTTGTATTTGCTACAAAGAAAATTGGAAGCTTTTTCTATTTCTTTTTATCTTTTTCTGCATTTTGTCTTTTTCTTTGTTTTCTTTATTTTGCATCAGTTTTTGTGAGTTTTTATCCATTCTTTCAAACTTTTAATAAAATTTATATGTCTAGGCATATGCAGTCCCCCAAGAAATTCTCCTGTTCCTGCCAAGGCAAGATGTGATAGGGAGAAATTTCCAAGAATTAATATTACAAGAGTCAAATGTGTACATCTCCCTCTCCATTACCTTTAACGGGTAATGAACCCTGCTATCTGACCAGAGCAACTGTTCAGTGAGCCAGTCAGCTCAGGTGGCAGATGCTGAAAAGTGAACATCAGCAATGAGATGGCTGGAGGACACCGCTGTATGTGCCATGCACACTTAATTGCAACCTTATGCAACCCAGGAAGTAAAGTCTTGGATGGATCTATGATAGTGCTGCAATTGGAATAGAAGAAGAACTGTGTCCAAGATCCCAGCAAGAATCTGATGATCTGACTTACTTGTCTTATGTGCATAAATGTGGAACTTAATAATATAGTCCAGAATAAGATAGTTTGGAATTTTGTGGCAGACTTCACTTACAAATTAAACCTGGAAAACTTTAATCTCCTGCATTCTCCACATTGGAATAGGCTCAACTTTACAAGTTGGTGACTAAGGAAAAGATATAATAGAAACCACGATATAAAAGATCAGTTGTGGTAATCTGACAAAACTACAAATGATCCTTGCTCATTGCTAATGTCTCCTGGGCCTCCATTAGTAACTTGATTGCTACCATAAGATTTACCATAAGATTGTACATTATTGTAAATTCCAAGCATGTTCCTTCATAGTGCCAAGCTATACATATTTAATTCTTAATACTTTATTATAAATTAATATCTCCTGATCATCTATGCTCTTTTTTGTTAAATCCTTCTAATTTGCCAGTATCTTAAAATATCATCATCATCAGTTATTCAGAAAGAAGTCACAGGCAGATTGCAGGATGGGATGGGGGGAATAATATTCACACAAAGGTGGCATTGCAATGGACTTGAGTCTCTCATTTTATTTTTGATTGCTAGCAAAGAATAAGTTCCTAAGTAGAACTCTGAATTTGGTGCTCTCTGGGCTTGGTGATTTCTGGGTTTAGTATTTTTTTTTGCAGACATTTCATCACCCAACTAGATAACATCATCAGTTCATCTTTGAGCTACAAATATTCTCTTCTATTAATAAGTTCCTATCTCATCTGATGATGTTCTCATACTTCTTCATTGAATCCTGTTCTTATGCTTAACTCTTGCATGCACCACATGCACAGCCTTCCTCAATTAAATGCCCTCTGGTATGTTGGACTACAATCTGCATCACCTTGAGCCAGCATGGCCAAAGATGAGTCCTATAGTTCAACACATCTGGAAGACACCAGACTTTATCCCATTTTCTCTGCCCCAAAACATGGGCCAGAAAGGAGTGTTTATTTGGTTCTTTTCTTCTGTTCTCTTTGTATTAGTTAGTATTTGAAAAACATTTATATTAACACTACAAATTCCATTTCCTTGCAATTTCCTCCTTCTAGATCATTAAGATGTTAACTAGAGGTGAAAGAGGAGTGATTACTAGTTGACAGGAAAAAAAAGACTGATGCATCTTTATTACTGCTATGTTTATCTGGCCAAGATAGTTGGTAGTGGTTGGAGGGAGGCAATTGAATTACAAATGCTTTGCTTCTTTTGTCACATACAACTTTGTGTTCCCTTCCAAGGAAGACCCTTGCATTTTCCAACATGTAGTTACCTTCAAATTATCGACATAATATTGAGAACTTAAAAAAATATCATTCTAATGATTTTGAATAGTAGCCACTGATGACCATGGTTTCTCCACATTTATATATCACTACAAGATGTTAGTAGTTGGCAGTATATAATATCTAATAAATTTAATAAGAGTAAATTTAATAAGAGTAGCCATTGCCACAACAAATACTGTTAAAATGTATTTGTGTCAGTTATTGCCTACTCTTCTTGAAACCAAGGACACTGTTCTATTTCAAGACTAGATGTCTATCAAACTCCTTAGTATTTCCAGTGGAATATGTCTCATTAGCAGTCAAAACACAAATGATGCTCCTAAGTGGAACAAAGTTTGAAAAATTCATCATAGAGTTAGCCAGATATGAATAGTTAGCTTCTAGAGAAAGAATTTCAAGAATAAAACAGGCTTGGAAATGAAGAAGCTATACAAACACACAAGAGACAGAATATGTGCTAATGAATTAGAAAGTTTACCTTCCATATAAAAACTGGCTTTAAAATGTGATTTGTTAGGTTTCCAATTGACCTAGATTAAGGGGTACTGCAAGATATATTTATTTCAGTGTGAACAACTGACTTTCTTCTTTCCAGTTAACTGTTTCCCTCAATAGATCATATAGCATAGGAAAGCACTTCCATTATTAATCTAGACTACAGATTCTGTTTCAGTACACAGAAATTGAAATGGGTGATGGGGAAACTAGAGTTAATTTTCAGTTTCTCAAGATAAGAGATCAGTATTTTTTATAAAAATTTTCCAACAGAATAAAATACACTAATATACAATAAAATACAAAATAAGACAATAACAAAAAGTAATAAATAACAACAAAATCTAAAATACAAATACAAACAAAAAACAAAAGGAAATGGATTCATTTTAAGGACTGTAAAACATTCCATGTTAATTAATCCAGGATAAAAGATATGAGTGAACTTAAGACTGCAACAACTCATAAACATTCATCAAAAGAACAGTGTGGCTTTATCAATTAAGCAATATTGTAGTATATTGGCTTCATGAAACAATTTTGGGAATGCCAACTTAAGCAAGATTCTTTATCAAACACGACAGTATAATGCCCAAACCAGAAAGAAGTACACACTCTGCATTAAATAATTTGACTTGAAACCTGTGCATTCTCCAACAAATGTAGAAAAAGATAAACAGACTTTGCTATGACTTCTTAGTAGCTCTGTCAAGAATAAGAAGCTACTTGCCTAAAGTTGTATGCATGTATTGAGATGGGGGCAGGAAATTATGTGCTAGTTAGAAACTTGCTTGAATTCCAACCAATCAGTATTGGACAGCTGACTTTCTTCTTTGCCCTTCTGTTTATCTTACAGTCATCCTACACATTATCTTAAGTTCTTACAAGATGAATCTCCCCAGCTTCAGTATGAGTTAATATGAAGTAGCTTTTATTTATTTAATGCACCCATCAATATGCAGGACTCTAGGCAGCTAATAATTAAAACAAATAAAAATAGTTAAAACAACTTAAATTAAAAATAGGAATAACATACAAATAGCAGCTATGTGCTCAAAGCAGCCATACTATCAGGGCCCCAGGTTTGATGGCATACCCAGATTTTTAGTGTCTTATGAAAGGCCAGGAAAGTTGGGGAGAGTCTGATTTCTGGGGGGTGATGATATTCCCGAGGATGAGCACCATGGCAGAAAATGCTCCCCTCCTGGATCCCAACAGGTGATACTCTCTTCTGTCTCGCAGTCAGAATCCGAAGTATGCCTTTCCTGCCAGATCTAACAGAATAGCTTTCAGAGAAGCTTTTTTTCTTAGAATAGTGGTGCATTGTTTGGCGGGAATTTGAAATCCCCTAAGAGTGGATTACATTACTGTATCTTGTTTCCATCTGCTATTGTTATCTTGCCATTTTTGTCTCTTGTGGTTTTTCTTTTTTAAAACAATTTGCAAACTGCCCAGAGTCATTGAGGGTTGGTGGCATATAAATTTAAATGATTATGGTTGGTTGCAGTCAGATAGATGTTTAGACTAGATTTGGCATTTTTATTCACTTACAGAGTCCTTCCCAAGATAGGCAGACCTTTTTATTTGATAGTTTTAAAGGTATTGTTGCAGGATGCAAGCTGTTTCAATTAATCTGCCTTTTGCAACTGATGGTGATTTTGTCAGTGCCAATGGAGTTCAAGTAGTGTTCTGGATGTTTTGAGATTTCATCCAGGGTACTTATTACTATTGGTACTATCTCTGCTTTCTTTTGCCACAACTGTTCTATTTGCAGGTCTTTGTATTTTGTGATTTTCTCTAGGTCTTTCTCTTCTGTCTCCAAGTATTGCAATATCCGGTATCCAGACTTTTTTCTTCTTATCAACAATTGTTAAGTCTAAGGTGTTATGTGGCAGGCACTTGTCTATTTGAATTCTAAAGTCCCAGACCACTTTAACTTCTTAATTTTCTATTACTTTGTCTATTTTGTGATCCCACCAGTTCTTGCTTGCAGGCAAATGGTATCTCTTGCAGATATTCAATGCACTATTTTTGCTACTTTATCATGCCGTTGTTTGTAGTCAGTGTATGCAATCTTTTTGCTGCAGCTAACTAGGAAGTCCATTGTTTCTTCAGCTTCTTTACAAAGGTGGAATTTGTTGTCTATTGCTGTCCTCTTCTCCTCCTTATTCTTATTTCAACACTGATTTAGAGGTGTGTTTGTTCTCTGTGCAGATTGCATAATCTTATCACCCAGAAAGATGGAAATGGCACAGATCTGCATGAATCACATCTCAATACACATCTCAAATCACATCTCAATACACACCTCAGACAGGGTAGATGCTTGAAAGGTGCTTATGTCCCTCTCACCCTGGACATAATTTGTTTGAACCTCTTCCCTCTGGATATAGGGTATTGCATACCAAAACAACCAGACACAGAGACAGTTTTTCTCCCATGCCATCATTCAGCTGAATAACTGACTCATGCTATATGACAGGACACAAAGTGCAAAGAATTCTAAATTAACCCAGAAGAACTGTCTAAGGTATATACATATTTATCAATAGATCATGTTTCTGATTCTACATGTGATTCATGCAAGATCTGTGCCATTTCCATCATTCTGGGTGATAAGATTATGCAATCTGCACAGAGAACAAACACACCTCTAAATCAGTGTTGAAATGAGGAGGAGAGGACAGCAATAGACAACAAATATTGCTTTTCTATTGGCTGCACACTTTGGATGTCCACTTTACTGTTGAATACATAATTTTGTTATGTTATTATTTTATTTACTGTTGTCTTACAAGTATACTGAGACCTGCTGTACCGGAGTCAAATTCCTTACATGTCTAACCATGCTTGGCCAATAAAGTATCCAAATCTGAAATCTAAACCCTCTTCTGTAGTCAAATTACAGGAGCAGCAGATTCCAAATATTGATAACAGACTTCACCAACCTGTAATATTACTTTTGCATATCCTTCTGGAGTCAAACAATATTTTGCTCTTGAGTTTATATAGTTTATAACAGATCTCTAGACTGAGTTCCTGGCTAAGATTGCATAAGAACTGTATCTGAAGTCACAGAAATCTTAAAAGGTTTATTTTGTGCCAGATCATTCATTATTTCTGAGCTCTCTTGTGAACACTCCTCTTATTAAAGTTTCAGCACTGATAGCTTTAGAAAGCTGCACTACTGCATAGTTGGAGACAAGATAGCAAAGTTTATGACACACATGTAGCTCTGCCACACAAGCATTCAGATATGGAACACAAAATTCCTGATTTATGGTTATGCTTCTTCTGCACTTGATGTCTTCCATCTTGGTCAGAACCATAAACAGTTGCTCTTCTTGAAGAAAAACTGAATGACCATTTGTCTTCCAAATAGAAAGGTCACTATTCTTTTAGAGACATACTGCCCTTACTCTGATCAGTGCTTAGATGAGGACTACCTTTTTCTACTGATTAGGGAAATAAGCATCTGGAATGGGCATATTGTTTTGCCAATGGCTATTTTTATAGCACTTTTAATACACAATACAGATCACTTTTTTAAAAATCTCCTTAGTTCTAAACATAACTTTTACATGTTCCAGTATTTTCATTCTACGGATGAAGGTGAAAGAAATTGAGTTCCTAACTTCCAGGAAACACAAGAGAGAACACTTTGATCTGAAACATATTACATGATTAGCCTATTACACAGAGAGAAATTTCAATCAGGAGAAACTTCCCAGATACATATACTCTACTTTGTACTTAATTTCTTGCTGATTTTGTTTAGAAAAAAACTTTAAAAATGTCCCAGATAGTAATAGATTATCAATTACTCAATTGCATGGATGTGTACACAACAAATGAAAGTGCCCCCTGTGCAACTTTGGCATGCCTGTTGAATTACATCATCTAATCTTCCAGAAAGTGCCTTTAACTGACCAGTCCAGAGCTTTCTTAGAAACACCACCCAGTAGGGTTAATCCATCACAGGGTTATTCATCTGTTTGTCTCCTATCTGCATTTGTAATGCACAGTTAAAAGAAAACAAATGGAAAGGAAGAGAAAGACTGAGAAACTTCTGGCTGGAGCAATGGAAGAGATACTCAGTGTGGAGAAATGAGAAGTTTAAAAGGTTGTGAATGAACAGGTTAAGGATGTGATAGAATTGGGGTGATTTGCAAGAATGGAAAGATAAAGTACTGTGAATGATGTTTTTATAATCTAATTGATACCAAAACTTTCCCTTGTATTTTTCTATCCTTGCCAATCAATCTTGCTTGTACACATACATTAGTCTAGAACAGTTTTTCTTTTATCTTATTTCTTGCTCTTTTATTGCTCTGCGCATAATGTTACTTATACACTGAAGAAGAGCAGGATGGGAAGTATGTACAGAAAGATAAAAGGATGGATTCTCTCAAACAACTTCTGAAAAACTGTTTAGTATTCTTGAAAATAATATAGAAGAGTATAAACCAGCTCTCTTACCAGTTCAATTTCAGAATTGAGAAAGCCTTTTGGATAAAAGGTGAAACGTC
>JANHZU010010256.1:249637-260774 GCA_032468055.1 Acrochordus granulatus | reverse complement strand
GTGTCCAACCTTGGGGCTTATCTTTTGGCATCATATCTTTTAGCCTTTTGATAATGTCCATGTGATTTTTCTGGCAAGGATGTTAGAGTGGGTTGCCATTTCCTTCTCCAGAGTCCTGTAGCCCATTTTCACCAGACCTCCAGGAACTCTAACATCTAGCATGGTCCTTGTTGACCCAGGAGACAACCATGCTGGTATGGTTTTCTATAAATTATGTCTCACCATATTTTTATGGGAAGGAGCCACTCTTTATCTGGCTCCTCTGATGAAATCTGTCCAGTATGGTTGAAACTCTGGCATCTTCCTTGGAACCACATCAAGGTGGTGCCTCACCAGGGGTTAACTGCAACAAATGCAAATAAACCCTTCCTGGAATCGATGACCAACATCTCACATCAGAAAATTGCATTTCATCCACTTTTAACATTTCAAGTTCTTTTTAAGATGTTGCATGCCCTTGACAACCTTATCAAGTAATCAGATAGGAAGCATGACCAGATAGATTAATTCTATTATATTGTAAGGTTACATTAACAGGATGTTGCAAGTCTGAAAGTATATTTCTTCCTTTTTGCCTTTACAGCCCAAGAAACTAAAGAGGATCCATTCTGAGATACCTGTACTTGCCACGACCAAATTCTTTTTGTGGGTTAAGCTGCCTCTTGGCCACCCAACAGTTCCCCTGGCTGTGGCTCCTCCCCTGGCTCCCAAGGTCATTTCTACAAACCATTACAGACATATTGAGCAAATCATATACTACTATGGTTTCAAAAATGCAGAACCAATTGTGCTCATACCACAGATAAACAAAACCAAAGAAAGTATATAATAGTTTAGTATATTATATAAACAAAACCACTGTCTTTAAAATCCAGGTTTCAATTAGCCATCATTTTTTTTTTATTTTACACACATATTTCTATGCCGCCAATTTCCAAAGACTCTTGGCGGCTTACGTAGGTTAGCTTATCTATACAGTTTGTGTAATCTAATCCCACCCCCCCGCTGGCCGGTGTGATGTTGCTTCCGGGGATCTCTGCATTTCTGCTCCGCTCCCGGCAGGAGGGTGGGCCGGTGTCACTTCGCTGCTCAACTTCCGTGCTGCCGCTCTCCCTCTTCACCACTCGCCTCGACCGACCCACCGAAACCGGCCATCTCCCACCGAAGTGGTACCCGATTTGTCTACTCTCCAGTTGTTACGTGCTTTTGAGCTGCTGGGTGGGCAGAAGCTGAGGCAAGTGACAGGCGCTCACCCGTCATGCGGAGCTGCAGACCGAACCTGCCAGAATGCTGGCCATTCTGGTCGGCATAACTGGCGGCACTGACAGCTTCTTCACAGATCAATTTTGCCTTTCAGAATCATGTAAGACAGATGCCATTACAACACTTTCTGGGGTGACTTCCAATCAATAAGAGAGCAATGTCATTTGCTGAATTCAAAGATGTTTCAGAGCCTAAAGTGGTACAAATGGAGGACCTGCTACAATTCCTTAAAGCAAATATTTTAAGGAGTTCCAGACAGATATTACATCCAGGCTCTTTGCATGTTCTCAGAAGTACCTGTACTGTACCTTTAGATCAAAGGCACTGCACAGTCCTAATAATCTTCTGCTTATCAGGAGGTTCTGAACTGGAAGCTGTGGGAGAGAAAGAGCAAACAACTTTATTTTTCTACATTGTACATAATTTTATAATCACAAGCCTGTTCTCTGCTTTGTTCTTTTTTCCATCAAAAAGGTGAAACACCTTTTCTTCCTATTGGTTGATTAAAAGAGGATTTTGCTCCAAACTAAGTTTCAGATTGAGAAGATTTTTTTCACTAAACAAGAATCCAGTTAAATTGCCTATTTCTTGTCTAACCAATTATTTGCTGCATTTCTATACTACCATATTCCTGAAGGACCCGTGGTGATATAAAAATTGAAACTAGTATCAACCATAAAAAACAAATCTGCTTTTAAGAAAAAAATAAACACATGATTAAACAATATTCCTCTCAAAGGCCTTTCTGAATAGCTTAGTTTTAACAATCTTCCAAAATATCAGAAAAAGGGCAGCAGATTTTTGGGAGTTAAGGAAATGTGAAACTAATCCGGAGAATTGGTGCCGCAACTAAGAAATGTTGATTTCTACTTTTCCTTTGAATCTTGCCGGGGAAAGATCCCTTAGCATTTCTAGCCAGGACACACTTGCTAGATGGATAAAAAAATTTTTGAAGCAGACAATCCTGTAGATTCCCAGATGCCAAACCATGTGAAAGTGAAAACCAGCACCAAAATGCACCTAGAGGTCTGTGGGTAACAAGCACAGAGCCCGCTTATAGATGAGCTTGTTGTATAAATTGCATCTATTGTATAAATTGCACCTTTAAGTAGTCTTCTAAGGCAGGCCCAAGACATGGAGTCCATTGCAATAATCTATACAAGACGTGACAAGGATGTGAATTACTGTTGCTAGGGTTTCAGTGATCTCATCAACAATGCAGTATCAGCATATGTAGCTGTATGTGATTAGAGGTGTAGAGAAAAAGATTGATTACACACAGAGGTGTATGTTAAATACACATAAATAATAAATTATTATTTTATCTCATATACTGTAAGCCACATGGAATCAGACAACTTGGCAGCATATATATTTTAGTATATGTCGGCCAGAAGGTTGGCAGCCTGAGTTCAAGACCCAAGCGCTACCACATAACAGGGCGAGTTCCCATTATTTGCCCCACCCCTTGCCAAAGATTGTTCAAATTGTTCAAATGCATGCAAAATGCTAGGAGATAAGTAAGTACTGTCTAAATTGTTGGGAAGGTAACAGCGTTCCATGCGCCTTGGCTTATAGTCATGCCAGCCATATGAACACAGAATCATCTTTGGACAACGCTGGCTCTTTGGCTATGAAAATGGAGATTAGCACCATACCCAAGACACAACTGAAAGGGGAAACCTTTACCTTTATGTACATGTAAATATGTGGGTAATTTACATCCTACCTTTCATGCAGCAGTTCATATTAAAAGGCCTTTCCTATTTTAACACATAGCATTCTTTATATATGAAATTTGGATTGACTGATTTATTTTCACCAGTATGCAGAATGCATTTACCTTGTACTGATATTGTTATTTTGTTTGCCAACTTGGACATTTTCTTTGGGGGGCTCTCAATAATGTAGTATAATTTTTTTTAAGATGTGGACAGAAATGGGCATGGAGCTCCTGCTAGCTCCCTTTAATGTTTTGGGGACCTGTTTTTCTCCCCCTTGTTTTTTTCTTATCCCCAGTCTGCTTTTATTCCATCCTGACTTTTTTGGCTGGCTCTCGCTGCTCCATAGTTGGAGTTTTCTGGAACTAGCTGAGTCAACTGCCAAGCAGAATCAGCTGTTTGGCAGCTGAAACCTATAAGACTGGTGAGAATAATGGTGCAGTGATGATGGTGCTGGCAGCATGGCACCCAGGATCAGCGATTTGATGGCCAAGATATTAGGGAGTGGCCAGGAACAGCAGTGGCAGCAACAACAACTGTGGCAGCAGCCTTCATGGCATGGGATCAGTTGTTCATCAGCCAAAGCCTTCAGGGAGCAGCTGCACAGCAGCAGTGGCTACAGCTGGGATCAGGAGTGGCAGCACAGGAGTGGCCAGGAGTGGCAGCACAGCAGCAACAACAGGGGTGGCCTTGGATCATCTGTGCAGTGGCAATAGGTTTTTTACCCCTCAGTCATTGTTTTTTAGGCTTGCTTGGGTCTGGTTATCCTGAGCAAGCAGGGGCAGCCGCAAGGAGCTGCCTCCTGGGTAGGGAGAATTTGGCTGCAGGGAGTTGCCTTGAAGGACTGGAGTTGTTGTTTGGCAGTAGCAACGTCTACTGCAGGATGGAACTCATGGCCCCTGGGGGCTGCCCCCAGAGACTCCCTTGAATTTGACAGAGGAGCTGCCCAATGATAGAGTGGGCTTGGAGCAGCAAAGGCAGCCAGAGAGGTTCTTCAGGTGCCACTGATCACCACAGGAAGCTCGGCCATTGCTTTATGGATTTTGTGCGGTATTGTGACCACCAGAGGGACAGGGGAGACAGTGGTTGGCCACATTGGGAGGAATTTGGGCTCCGTTTGGCTTGGGGCTGGTTCCGGGTGAGAGCCAGTGCCAGCTTGGGTGTGTGTGTTAGTTGTGTGGAGCTGCTCACCCAAGGTGAGAACTGAGTGAAGGGTCATGTGAGTATGCCCTCCCTCTAGCTAGCAGTGAGAGAGCTTGGTATGGACAGGTGGGCATTGTATGTGTGGAGAGAGGGAGGAGGCAAGAGCCCTGTGGGGAGCTGAGAGCTTATGCTATAGTGCCGGGGGCTCCTGTCTTCATCCCTTCCTCTAGGTTGGCTGTGAATATAATTAGGTGTAAGGGATGGCAGAGCCTATGGCTTGGAAAGGGAGAGATGTCAGGACGGGAGGGGAAACATTACCCGAGGGATGTCTGGGCAGGAGAACATATTCAGGTGGTGACGGGTATGTGGTGCTCCAGGAGTTGGATGGCAGGCCATTGCAGGGAAAGATTCCTCCAGTGTTTAGGATTGGTTGTGTGTCCTGGCCCTCTGTGCTCACTCCCAGTCCCTGGTCAGAATACCCTTGGAGGCCCTGCGGTCCGGCTGTTGCTGATGAATGCCAAGTCAGTCAATAATAAAGTTTCCCTCATTTGTGACATCATCAAAGAGGACCAGGCTTACCTGATGTGCATTACTGAGACCTGGTTGGCTCCTGGTCATTCCCCTCTCAGAGATGTGGCCTGCTAAGTTCAAGGTTTGGCACTCGCCAAGACCCCAGGGCAGGGTTGGTAGGGTGGCAGTAGTCATCCAAAAATCTTTTGCCTCGAGGGGTTTTGCTCCACAATTGTCTGGTTGTGAGAACTTGTTCTTGAAGCTCAGCTCATGAGATCAATTGGGATTGTTGCTACTGTACCAGCCTCCCTGCTGCATAGCATCCTCCCTGCCTGAGCTGGTCAAGGCCATCTCAGGTTGGCAGTGGACTTCCCCAGGCTGATGGTTCTGGGGGATTTCAATTTGCCAACCCTGGGTTTGTCCTCGGGATTAGCTCAGGAATTCTTGGCCTCCATGGCGGCCATGGGTCTATCCCAGATTATTTTGGGCCCTACTTGAGTAGTCACAGTCTGGATATGATTTTCTTGTCAGAGCAATGGCAACATGACCTAGTGAGGCAACTTTCAATGTCCCCCTTGTCGTTGTCAGATCACGCCCTGGTGTCTTTGAGATTCTCTTATGCCATCCCCCTCTGCAGGGAGGTTGGACCTATTACAGCAGTCCACTCTCAGTGACTGATGGACCTGGAAGGATTTCAGAGGGAACTAGAGGATGTCCCGGGGGTATTGCTGCACTGTCCTGCCAAAGCCCTAGTTTTGTACTGGAACCAAAGGACAACCGAGGCTTTGGATAGGATTGTGCCTGTGTGGCCTCTTTCTACCCATCACACTCAATATACCCCATGGTTTATAGAAGGGTTGTGGGTGCTGAAGAGGGTAAAGAGATGCCTAGAGTGCAGCTGGTGGAAGATGAGGAATGAATCCAACTGAACAAGAGTTGGAGCCACTATTAAGGCCTACCATGTGGCAATAAGGGTGGCAAAACCTAATTAATTATCTGCCCTTATTGCATTTGCAGTGTGTTGTCCTTCAGCCCTGTTTAGAGTCACCTGATCCCTTCTTGGAAAGGGGGATTTGGGAGATTATCTACAGGGCTGTGCAGAGGAATTTTCTGAACACTTGGCAGATAAAGTCACGAATTCAGTCCTAGTCGAATGCCATGCATGATGCAGGTGCACTTGAGATGCCTAGAGAGGGGTCTTGCCCAGTTATCTGGGAACAATTCAATCCTGTTGCCCCTGATGAAGTGGACAAGGTCCTAGATTCTGTCAGTGTGACCACTTGCCAATTAGATCCATGTCCCTCCTGGTTGGTGAAGGCTGCCAGGATGGTGACTATCAGTGGGTCCACACAGTAATAAACATTCACTGCATGAGGGGATATTTCCATGAGCTTTTAAGGAGGCCCTGGTTCATCCCCAGCTTTTAAAAAAAATATTTAAAAAAACACTGTTGGACTCCTCCTGTCTGGACAATTATCATCCAGTCTCCCACCTACCCTTTTTAGGGAAGGTGGTTGAGAAGACGGTTGCTTGCAGCTATAGAAGAAGGAAGCAGATTATCTGGACTCATTTCAGTCTGGGTTCAGACCTGGTTATAGGATAGAGACAATATTGGTTGCACTTGCTGATGATCTCTAGCGAGAGCAGGATAGGGGTAGTGCATCCATCCTGGCTCTCCTTGACCTCTTAAAATCTTTCAATACCACTGACCATTTTGGGTTGGCTGCAGGGGCTGGGATGGGTGGTACAGTTTTGTGCTGGTTTGGCTCCTTTATCCCAACTGGTGTTAATAGGGAGAGAGAGGTCCCGCTACATTGTGGTGTGCTGCAAGGCTCAGTACTCTCTCAATTTCTTTTTAACATCTACATGAAACCACTGGGTGGGATCCTCCGTCGCCATGGGATGAGGTACCATCAATATGCTGATGATACTTAGATTTACATCTCCATCCCTGTTAATCCAAGTGATGCTGTCTCAGCCCTGACTTGGTGTCTGGAGGTTGTATGGCTCTGGATGGGGACAACAGGCTTCAATTGAATCCTGGCAAGACTGAATGGCTTTGGATATCTGGAGGTTCTGGATCTGGGACTTTAACATCTTTAACTCTGGATGGCATGCAAGCTGGGGGTTCTCCTGGACTTGTGACTCCTGCTCAAAGAGCAGGTAGCAATCACAGCTAGGAGGGCCTTTGCGCAACTTTGTGTTGTGTGTCAGTCACACCCTTTCCTGGACAGGAATCCCTACACTCAGTTACTCATGCCCTCATCATCTCTTCATTGGACTACTGTAATGTGCTCTAAATGGGGCTATCCCTGAAAAGCATCCAGAGGCTGCAACTGGTGTAGAATGCTGCTGTGCAGATGGTTCTAGGGGCCCATAGTTTGGTACACATAACATCTTCATTCTGCGAGCTGCAGTGGCTACCAGTTTGCTTCCAGGTGCAATTCAAGGTGTTGGTTTTAACTTTTAAAGCCCTTCATGGCATGGGACCAGACTATCTGAGGAACTGTCTCACCTCAATGGGAATGATCCATCCCACCAGAACCAGCAGAAGAGACCTACTGTGGATCCCATCAGCCAAGGAATTTCAGCTGGCATGGTCAAGAAGAATAGCCTTTTCTGCTGAGGCCCCTGCCTTGTGGAACATCATGCCCCCAGAAGTAAGTTCTGCACCCACCCTTGCAGCCCAAGACCTGGCTTTGCCAATTGGAGTACATCATCTTGGAGGCTGCTGATGCTTTAGTACCAACCTCCTTCCCCCACATATGTATTTGCATTCTTCCCCTTTCTGTCCATCTGGTTTTTATTTAAATTTTAATGGTTTTAATTGTTTTTATTATATATTGTTTTCATGTTTTTTATTGTAAGCCACTGAGAGTTGCATTTGAGTTCAATGGAATAAAAATTAAATAAATAAATTGGAACAAATACAGCTTTATCCAGATTTGCCTCAACACCACTGACCTACTTCTAGTAGATCTGCAGCAAAACCATAATAGAAATTGCTTTTAAAGAGTTAAATGTGTTTGCAGCCAGTTTGGCAGGTGGGGAATATGAGCTGAGTGGACCTGTGTAGATCACATACAACAAAAAGTGATTGTGCTTCATCATACTCCTCTTTTGCAGCTCAGTCTGTATTTATTGTCCTTCTTTTGACCTAGTTTCAACAGTCTGGTGCTACCAATGTTTTTCTGCATTTAGATGGGCATCTTAATAAGAACATTTTCTGTGTGCCAAGCTTCTCTTAACTGCTTGACCTGGCAGAATAATTAGCTAAGCTGTATCTTAAATCTGGATGACACAAACTCCTGAAATGTATTGACCGTAAAATAACCAACTTCTGTATAATGAGTGGGCTAGGCAAATGGCAGCTCTCTTTCAAGTCTGTGGCAGTTTTACTAAGAATTTGACTACTTCCACCAAAGTCATTAGTCCAAAGACTTTGTACTGAATTTGAATAATTATAACTTTATTAAACTAAATGAAACAGAATCACAGTGGCCACAAATCATTTTAGCATTAATGCAGTCAACAGAGCCTTCAGAACAATAACAGACAATAATCTTCATTATTACTTCCTTTTATCATATTGTCCAAAGGGCAGCAATGCCCTACTGCTCAGTAAATTAAGTCAGCCACAGAATTCTCTCAACTTAAAATTTAAACTGGGAAAGGATAGCAAGAAAAATAACATTAAGTCTTCCTGACTGTGAGTTTAATAATTCTGGAATCTTCAATGAATTCTCCAAAGTTGAGAATTTGAGAATTGGAAATGACAGAGAAAGAAAGAAACAGAGAAGGTAGAAGGTACAAAAGTGTGGGAAAAGGGAATATGGAGAAGAAAAGTTGAGGAGAGAGACAAGAAGGAGGACTGCAGTGTTGGACTGCAAACTCATAGCAATTTAGGAGACTGTTGTATCAGAGGCAAGCTTCTCGGTTATCCTTGAAAAATCTCACCAGTTCACTGGAAGGCAATTTGAAAAAAAACAAAGAAGTGTCTGCAGTTATATACACTGAGATGTATTGGTCCAGGATGGAAAATAGTGCAGCTGTCAGAATAATTGTAACTCCATTTCTAAAGAACTATGCAGGAAAAATAATCATTTTTCAATTTTAGGCAGATACCTAGAAAAAAGAGAAAGAGAACATTGGAGATGGAGTAAAAGAAAGAGGATATAGGCAGGAGAAATATAAAGGAGGAATGGGATATAAAGTAGAGAAAGTAGAAAGATAGTTTAAAGTCACTAAAGAATTACTGGATTATGATATCAATAGGATGAGAGAGGCATTGCTGAGATAGATATCTCGCATAGTTTAGGCTAAGGTGCTAGACTACAAACTGAGAGACCATGAATTCTAAGCATGAAAGCTGGCTAGGTGATTTTGAGCCTATCATTCTCTCTTAGCTGTACCCACCTCATAGGACTATTGTAATGGAGAAAACAGGAGGTAGGAACATTATGTATGATGCTTTGGGTTGTACAAAATAAAGGTGGGATATAACTATGATGATGGAATTGCTGAGAAAGTAGAAAAACCATCTGCTGTTTCTTACTATTGAAGAGGGTTAATTAATTCTGGGGTTAACCAGATATACTTGCTACTCCGCTATTGCTGCCATAGCACTGTTGAGAGCTATGGGTAGATAATGGAGTATCTGCTGCTATCCATTCACTAATTTTAATTCAGATAATTGCTGAGAACGGAGAAATAGCTTATGACTTGCTTGGCAAATTCCTATAAGAGGAGGGCGGAAAAAGAAATGTTAAGTTCCCTTTCTTTAAGATAAACTCAATCATTTGAACATTTAACATTCTTCACAGTAACTATGGTTTATCTTTATGAAATCTGGTCCAGTTATATGAATGATCAGATATTAGATCTGGTCTTTACATAAGAGCAGATGGCATGTGTTATGAAAATAGAGGACACTACAATAATTTCTTCACTGTGGTTAGGTTACTTCTTGGTCATCATGGAGACATCTTTAACCTTCAACATAGTAGATTATCATTTAGGATGGATTTCCCCAGATGCTTGATGGACCCAATTGGTTTTCAGTGAACACAGCAATGGTTTGGCATGAAGTTCTGCCACATACCATAATGAGTTCTGAACAAGATGGTTCCCAAATTAACTTTACTGTACCAAACCTTTTGGTTTACCAAAAAGCCCCAGAAAAAAAATAAGCAAAAGCATCATCTACAACAATGGTGGTGAAAGACAAAAAGTGAATTTGATCAAACAAGAGCTTGTATTCAGACCTATATTGAAGAAATGAAAGCAATAATTTGTACTTCTCCAA
The DNA here is from genome assembly GCA_032468055.1 of Acrochordus granulatus. Classification (NCBI taxonomy): domain Eukaryota; kingdom Metazoa; phylum Chordata; class Lepidosauria; order Squamata; family Acrochordidae; genus Acrochordus; species Acrochordus granulatus. Next base: position 250,832 of record JANHZU010010256.1, on the reverse strand, counting down.
CAGCTCTATTTAAAGTGGTCTGTTGAACAAGAAAGAATGTGATAATCTTCCAGTGGGCAACTGCGTTGTTTTGTTACAACACAGGGCTCTCAACACTAGTTGAGTCACTAGTAGTTTTAACTATGCTGTGGTTCAAATAAGGGAGCCAATGAAATACTCTGTAATCTAACTAAACACTAGAATCTTATGAGAGGTCCAGACCACCTTGAACAGCACTGTTCTGGAGTAGTTCATGGGACTCGCAGGTCTTTGTTGATCAGCAGGCCATGATAAATTTTGCTCAGTTTCAGTAGATGTACCAGATGTGGTTATTCTGGAGCAAGAGATCTTAATTAGTCATCCCATCATCCTAACTCAGATAGTACTATTGCAACAAAGTGGGTCTGCCTTTAAAAGTTACCTTGAAACATCAGTTGATACAGAATGCTGCTGCCCAAGCCTGTAGGAGAGAGCCACTTTAGCCACTTAGAGCCTGTTTTACAAATACTGTTGTTCAGTCACACAGTTGTGTCTGACTCTTTGCGACCATATGGACTGTAGCATGCCAGGCCAACCAGAGTCTGCCCAAGCCCATGACCATCACACCGACTATGCTACCAAACCATCTCATCCTCTGCTGTCCCCTTCTCCTTTTCCTTCAATCTTTCCCATCATCACGGTCTTTTCTAATGGGTCCTTTCTTCGCATAATGTGGCCAAAGTATTTGAGCCTAAGCTTCAATAACTGCCCTTCCAATAAGCAATCAGGGTTGATTTCCTGTAGGATTGACTGGTTTGATCTCCCTGCAGTCCAAGGGACCCTCAATAATCTTCTTCAGCACCAGAACTTGAAGGCATCAATTCTTCGAAGTTCAGCCTTCCGAATGGTCCAACTCTCACAGCCAAACATTACTGTGAGAAAACCATAGCCTTGACTAAACAGGTGATGTGCCTGCTTTTTAATATGCTCTCTAGGTTTTCCATAGCTTTCCTCCCAAGGAGCATCTTTTAATTTCATGGATGCAGTCACCATCTGCAGTGATCTTGGAGCACAAGAAGGTAAAATATGTCACTGCTTCCATTTCTTCTCCTTCTATTTGCCAGGAAGTGATGGGACCGGTTGCCATGATCTTAGTTTATTTATGTTGAGTTTCAAACCAACTTTTGCACTCTCTTCTTTCACCATCATCAAGAGGCTCTTTAGTTCCTCTTCATTT
>JANHZU010010256.1:234907-245440 GCA_032468055.1 Acrochordus granulatus | reverse complement strand
TAACCACAGTGGTGTGGTTGCTGACCTAAAGTCAGACACTCTGGAGAGTGAAATCAAATGGGCTTTAGGAAAAATTACTAACACAAAGCTAGTGGAGATGACTGTATTGCAGCTGAACTATTTAAAATCCTAAAAGATGACACTGTGAAAGTGCAGCACTCAACATGCCAGCAAATTTGGAAAACTTAACAATGGCCACGAGATTGAAAAGGTCAGTTTATATTCCAGTCACAAAGAAGGGCACCTTCCGACCTGAGGGGCGCATTTTCCAGCATCATATCTTTTAGCCTTTTGTTACTGTCAGTGGGGTTTTCCTGGCAAGGATACTGGAGTGGATTGCCATTTCCTTCCCCAGAGTCCTATAGCTCATGTTTCCAGATGTCCAAGAATTCCAACACCCAGCATAGTCCTTATTGATCTGGGCAATGACCAAGCTTGTGTAGGTTTCTGTAAATTACATCCCATCATATTTTTTATGGGAGAAAGACATTCTTTGCATGACTCTTCCGGTGATATCTGTCCAGTATGTTTGAACCTCTGGCACAGCTCTCATCTTCAGAGCACACAAATCCCACAATCGTGCCAATGTAGTACCTCACTAGGGTTGTAAATACAGGTTATATTAAAAAAGCAAATTAGTGATAGTAACAATCTCCATATCAATCAGAAATCATCCCTCATATAATCTTGTCTATTGCAGAGCAACGTATTAGGTAAACATAGTCCAAGGGAAGACATACTCTTGCTCTTCGCAACATATATGTATCTCAATCATAACATGTATCTCAATCAACACAATTGACAGATACTCTAAAACAGGGCTGGTTCTCAAGTGTCATAAAAGAAAGCTAGGTGAAAACCTGTTTCTTATTTCAAGTCATGTACCAAAAATTGCAAATAAGTATGTAACTGTATGGCCAAGAAATGTTGCATGATATTTCTTAGCTATATCAAAGTTTCTTTCAGTGGCAATTCAGTTCTGTTTTATATTTTGTAGCAGTAAGTTAGTTCAGGGAATGTCTTAGTTCAAAAATTAGGAAGGTTATTTTTCTTGGTGATTAATCTAATGATTCTGTCTTGTGCTCCACTTCCAAATCCCAATCCAGACATTTTCTGTGGTCTGTAAAATTTGGGATGTTACAGTCATCTCATGGGAGAAAAAAGCCATGTCCTTATGCCTATTTGGGGTGGAATTCCACATTCTTCATTTACCACTTGCCCATTCCTCATTTTGCTCTAATTAAAAAAATAATCTTTAAATATCTAATTTAATATTCACTTACAGTAAAATCACATACAAATAACTGTTAACTTTAAACTTTTTTATTTAAATGTAACATTAATGGTCTTGTGTATCGCATGGTGGTATCTAAACCAGTGCCCACAACAGTAATATCAGATGATCTAAATAACTGAAAGTAAAATATAACACCTAAAACTAGATTATTTTGTCTCTGCCTGAACTCTGCCCATTACATTATGAATACTTGAAATGTTTCTCTAGGTGCCTTGTTATTACATCTGCATGGTTCCTGTCCTTCCTTCCTCACTAGTAAATTATTGTGTAGAATGCAGTTTGAATGTAGGTATGTGTGCAACTGGTCATCTCTTCACTTGTAATTCAAAAGGACATTGATCATATAAAGAAGACTACCAAATGGCATTCTGTGTCCCATGTTATCAAGCTTTATTACCAAGGCTTCTCCCTTGACCTGAAGCTTTGCTGTCATTTTTTTTACTTGATGGGGCAGTCAGAGAGATGCATTTCAATTCTCTTCCACAAATGATAAATCAGAGCAGTATGATTTCAACTTCAGGGGGAATTTACCTTCAGAGGGAAGAGAGAAAAATGCAATTGAATTTATTCGAGCATGAATATCAATAAGAGTGACAACAGAAAAAGAGAGCAATGAAGAGACTGGGATTGGGGTTAGAAAATTAGGAAAAGATAGAAAACAGAAATGGGGAGTGACAATAGAGGACCAGAAAGAAAAGAAAAAGCTACAAAAAGTAGGACATAATAATCCATCTACCCAACAATCCAGACTTGCTGGCATTATTTTAACATCAAACTCATCAGTGCTTCAAACTAATAAGAGAAAAAAAATCTATGGAAGGTCAAAGAGGATAGCTCAGGAGAAGAAAGAGAGAATATTTTGATGCTGGTTTGTGGAAAGAATTAAAGCAGGTACTAGAATTCTTATCTTGGTGAAAACTCGATATGTAACCCTCTCTTTCCAGGTTTCTAAGGGAGAAACAGATTATAACATGTTCACTAACACCATCCATTGGCTCAAAGTTCACACTTCATTGCAGTATAGTGCAGGAACCACAAGAATTAAATCATTTATTGAACTATATAACTAGAAAAGCCTCCATCATCACTTATACCTGAGCTACTGCTTCATTCAAGAAGTCTCATGTTCAAATTTAGCTTTGGGCATCAAGTTTTTAAATTCTTCTGAATTTTTTATTCCTCCATCCTTTCTCATAGGAACATATCTTCTGTGAGATGTATTATAATTGTGTTGTTTTTCATCACCTCAATGAATGGTACTCAGTGAAGTGGGGATAGAACTGGATGGTTCAGGGCTAAAAAACTCAGGGCTCTGAAATCCCCCTGAAAATGGTTTTGAATGGCAGATGTTATTGAGAGGAGATATGATGATACTAGACAGGGACAAGAAGAAAAGGAAGATGTCTTAAGATTGCGTTGACACTTCATACTACATGAGCTCAGTTCACCATTGCAGGAATGTCTGTGTTATTCTTAGCAACCATTTGGTGGAATGGCCACAGCCAAAATTATGATTATCATGGTTTGTATCTTGCTGAATTCCTGTACAGCTGTTTCTCAGTGTAATCTACACTTAAAAGTTCTTTGCTTGAGGATGCCATCTTTTAAGCAACGATGAAATATCCTGAGCAGTTGAAGCATTCCTTCCTTGAATGAAGCCATCCTGTCACCCAATAAATATCAGGATTACCTCCACCAACATGAGCTTCTAGAAAGCTCAGTTGCAATCACTGTATTTGTAACAATGGACATAAACAGAAATTGTGAACTTGCTGAAGATCAGGATGCATCCCAGCTGATAAAAAAAATTGAAATGAGTTCATGCATTACTGTGAGCCATAGATTGCTTTATCATGAATAAATAAGTAGCTGGATTTATGAAAATAAGTAAAAAAAATAAGCTACATTATGGAATAATATAATATGTGTACTAGGTAAATTTGTGCAAAGCTGAGCAAAAGAGACTAATAACCATGATGGCTGACAGCAAAAACATTTTTACTTTCTAAAAACCGATGCTTGGTTTTTCCCACACTTTTGAAAATAGCAATAAAATAAAAGAAAGGGAGGGAATAAAAATATAAAGCTGTGACATGAGCCTAACTTTAGATCTTTCAGCTGATGACTCACTTCACCAAGGAGGGGTTGCAGCAACTGAGTTGGCCCTAGGTTTCTGCATATATACCTCACTGAGCTAAAAATACAGATTGGAGAAGTTCTTCTATTCTGGTCTGGCAACTTCCACCTGCACTAGATTCCTTTCCATCTTAAATCTCAGCATTTCTTTTAGGAACATTCTTCGTATCCAAAACTAATACCCTTTGTTTTGGAAAGCTCAGAAACAAATGCCAACTCTTCTGGGTTTCTTCTGTTTAGAGAGCAAACTAGCAGAGGATTTGCAGAACTAATGCTTCCGCCCTATTATACATCCATGTTCACACCACAAAATCCTGCCAATCCAAGCTGTTTCTGACTAGTGGGAGCTTTTAAATGAGGTTATTTATGCACTAGCTCTTGTCTTGCAAGTAGCATTGAAGTCCCCTTGCTCTTTATTGTCCCTGCTTCCATCTTTTGATGTGGAGGTTGAACATAATCAGTTGAAGAAGTCTTCTACAGCATGGCAAGGCAAGTGAGCAGGACTGAGGGATTTAATCAGAGGAACAGCTTATGGCAGAGATACATTTTCACTGCAAAGACACATATACAGCTTCACTGCAGAGTAAAATTTTTTTTTACAGAATCCTATTCATCTACTCAAAAATATGATCTATTTATTTCAGTTGGGTTTATAGGATTGCAGCCTTAAGCCTGGAGCAAAGGCTGAACTGGCCAAAAGTGGGAGCAAACTCCCTGGAATGGTTGCCAAAACAATGAAAACATCTTAAAAGGAGTAAAGCAGGATTTTGTTTTCATGTGGGCACCAAATCTGTTCAAGAAATTGTTTTAAAAGTGAGCAAATAGGGTGATTACATGAATATAGCTTGGAATGCCATGAGTTTAGAAACGTAACAAGCATTAAATGGGAAGATACTCCTTTAATATTGTTTTGAAGAGCTTCTGGGAGTAAGGCATAGGCCCTCTTGATTCAATGGGTTGTTATTGTTTTCATTGGCTTTAATTGTAATGTTTTTATTGTGTTTCACTGCTTATATTTTCATCACTAAGAATCTATTACATAATTATGGCAGCATAGGAAATAGAGAAAAAAAATGTTGGTACAGAATCCCATCCTGGGCATCAGTGAATGTATTAAATTACAGTCCCCATTGTTTCAGAGCAACATTTTATACTCCCCTTTATCAATATAATGAAATGGCCAAAGGATTTAAGAATGACATTGCAACTTGCTATTTACTTGATCATCTGCAATGAACAATCATCAGCTCTCGAAGCTCAGTCATAAAAGATTTTGTTCACTGGAGGAAAACTGGAGATGAGACAATGCTGGTGGAACATCCAGATCTCATGCAAGGCTTTGTGGACCATATACTAGCCTGCTGGGCTGGATTAGATCCATGTGCTGGACGAGGATCTCACTTTCTGTTTTAAGCTCTTATAAATAAGCAGATAGTGAAGAAAATTGGGGGGTAACTTCATTTGTAAATATGAGGAAAAAGTAAGTCAGAATTATTAAAATATTGTTTCAATCAGGCATGATTATGCTAGGACAACTCCTCCATCCTGATAAATAACTCCTCTAAATTAAAAGTGGGAACTTTCCTACTGGGATGTTTCCTCCCCATCCAAATACAATTTTTAGGACAATTGCAAAGGAGATTGAGATCTTTAAAACATCAATACATGGTTTTCATAATTTTTTTATCAGCAAGGAGACAGAGGCAGGGAAAACAACAATAGTTGATCATTCTTATATTCCCACAAAATGCAGGAGAATGAGTCTAGAAGTTATGCAAGCTAATACTGAGCACAGCTAAGCTAAAGCTCCTGGAATTGTGCAAGTCTCACTTAACTGGTGAAAGTGGTTAAAGGACAGCTTCAGGGCAACAAGAAAATATGTTGATTATTACCATGGTTACCTGATAGGAAGGCAATTCTTCTCCATAACAGTTAGCCATGAATAGAGAGGGGGCATTTTAACATTTCCTTATAAAAATTGAAAAGGCTTTTGAAAACAAAGAAATAAGGTGTGGTGCAAATGATTGCAGATATCCCTGCTACAAAACATAGATGCCTTTAAAGTTACCCTAAAGATGAGCTGCTCCCTGATAAATCTAACCCACTTTGTAACACTAAAATAGGACTTCTCTCTCTTTTCTGTCCTTCTCTGTCCTGTTACCTCTTTACTTCATCTTATCTTCACACAGATTAGTTTCTTCTCTCCCTTTCTCTCTCCCTTTTTTCCTTCCCACTGCAGTTCACATTCCCTTCATCCTCTTTTTCCTTGCTCTGTTTTTTTTTTTTGGAAGAAAGGAGGGTGGCTTTATGCATGGGAAGGATAGAGAGAACATTGAAATATGCAGCTGGGGATAAATTAATAGGTCAAAATCAAATCATGGGTAAACCAAGCCTCACAGTCCAAGTGACTGAGACTTGAAACAAATTGGTTAGCAGGAGGGTGGAAAGCAGGTTTGGCAATAGACTCTGCAAGAGAAAAGAGATACACAGATCTCATGTGAAGAGATAAAAATAATTTACAAGAATTCAAGCCTTAGAAAACAGAAGCAGCAGACAAAGCTTGAAGCAGACAGAAGATGTAATAAGCATCTTAGTGTTCCAGGGCTCGGACTTGGCCAAGAATGGAATTCAAGTTAGTTCCTCAGTTCACCCTGTTGAGAGAGAGAGAAATAGGCTTAGATTTCAAAATGCTAGGAATGGAATTTCTAAAACCTACCAATACAGTTTACTTTCAGATGGCTTTGTAAAGCTGGAATGGAACTGGCTTATTCCCAAATTCAGCAGTCCATGGTTGTTGCCCAATTCAGCAGTTCCATGGTTGCTGCATCAAGTATTCCTGTTATGATCCTTCCTTGTTTCTCCAGTTCTAGGAAGCCAAACCTCAACCAGTAGCTTAACTACAGACCACATTTTGATTTAGGCATAGCACAGTGAGTAAACGAGGTACTAGATCAAAAGCATAGATTTTCCAGATAATAACTACAAATCTTTTTTTTTAATTCATCAAAACTGAGTGAATGATTTCTCCTAGGGAAGGAGAAGCTCTCCAGAATTTATATAGCAGTGACAAAAACATCTCCACACTCAAAAAAACTTAATGGGAGGAGTTTCCTTATGATGTTATGGAACTCCTTTGAGATTTAATAGAAACAAAAAATGCTAGGAAGACTGCTGATGTGAAGACTATACAGTATAGTGAAAGACTGGATATATTCCTTGGTGGTCTCCTACATAAGTAAGTGCAAGAGTCTTTAAAATAAATTATATTTAATCAAAATTAAACTTCATGTTAATAAAATGTCCAGGCTTTCACACTATTACTGAAGGAGGGCTTCAAAATAAAATCCTCAGTATTTGATTTAAAATGGTTTTGAATGTAGACAAGTCGCAAGACTACCAATTTTATTTCTAAATTAATCATCAACTAGGCAACCAATGTCCAGGAGAATCTTAGAATATTTCATCTTATTTATCACATTTGCATCCTGCCTTTGTCCTTATAAAAGAATCTCTTTTTTTCAGACACAGAGACTTCTATTCATAGAAGAAATAAGATTATATGACAAATCAAGTTGTCAGAACTGGTTTAAGAAGGGAAATGCTCATATGCAGAGACTTTTCATGTTCCTCATAGCCATTTGTTGTCTAATTCTTAACATTTCAGCAAAGCTCACTGTGATTCAATTTTGGGCTAATAACAACTATTATTGTATAACTTAAAAGGTTATGTCCAGAAATTCTAGGGCAATGTTGATTGTATGTATTACAGCCTAGGAGAACAAAGAAACTCAGACCATACTTTGGGGACTTAAAATGTCCTTCTATGCATTTAATTAGATTCCAAAAATTATCTTTAAGAAGTATTCATCTTTGTTTTACTAATAAGCAATTTTTTCAAAAGTACAAGCTGAAGTTAAGTGCCTTTTGAAACTGACTCAGTTGTGGCCACATCAGAAAAAAATCAATTCATAAATTTATATTACTCTAGTATGATTATCAGAAGATCTATTTAGCCTTGCAACTGTTTAATTTCTTTATTATTTTAGTCTTACTCAATTTAGGTGCCCTCCAGATACATATGTACATTTCAAAGGTTTGGAGACAACTGATCTGTTTTACCAGTTATATGCCCATACAATTTTTCAAGAATAGCTCTGTATATATTTGACAGTAGAGGTACCAGCAACTGGAGTCAATTCTGTTGATAAACTTTTTCCAGTCAGATTCAAGAAGTTTCTAAAACTGGATGGTCTTGTTACTGACATCACTGTGACTTTTGGCAGCTCACATATTGAATAATCCAAAATATGGTTTAGTTTTAATGTGGTACAAACTCAGTAAATGCATATGACTAAGAGCTCTAGAGATTGAAAAAATGTAACAATAAACAACAATAAATGTCACATAAGAGCATAATATTCTATAAAATCTAGGTAAAAGGAGTCTGGGGGTTGAGTCATGGCAACTGAACTTCTTTCCCTACCATTTTGTGATCACTACAGCGAATCTATGAAGTGGTCTTAATCTTCCTGGGGACTAATGAAAGAGCAGCATAAAAAATGGGGGACAAGCTGTGTCTGAGACCTCCACCTCTATTGAGGGAACTTTGGCACAGATGGATTCTTTCACTCCTCTCTCAAATCACCTATATTTTCTGTCCAAAGGAAAAAGGACACTCATTTGAGGACAATAATGTTCACATTTTGGACACAGAAGACACAACTTGCCCCCCTTTTTTTCATGCTGCTCTTTTTCATGCTCTTAATTCCCAGGAAAATTAGAACCACTTTGCAGGTTCACCAGGGAGATCACACTTAATGACCCACTTGGGGATGAATAAGGGAGTTAGGAGTTGAACATCTACATCCCAAAAACTATTTATTCACATCACCTATTGTCCATCTAATCAGGTTAAGTGAGAAATGCAGCCACTCAGGAAGACATATATGGGGTCCCCTAACTAACTTTTTCTCAGACTGAAGAAACTGCGTGCATAAGCAGCAAAATGTCACAAACCAAAAGGAAAAGAAGTCCAGCTGCCATGACAATTTTACAATTTCCCTTCTACGTAGTAATAAGGAGAGGGGTTAGCCCCAATTTAAATGGCAAGTTTTTCCACATACAAAACTGTTTATAAATGGAAAGAGAAAGGCAGAACATAAATTCTATAACAAGCAATATAAAGTTCCTGCCATGGAAAAAGCAGTTAATTGCTGATTTTAAAGTCATCCATGCTGAAACTGAAAATGTGCTCCATCAATGACATAGAAATAGGAGGTAGACTGGACAGGTGCAAGTGGTCCTATGATAACTTGCTTTTAGCCATGTAAGACTTTACACACCATACCAAACAGCTTAAATCAAACCTGAAAAGCAACCACTGAGTAGTTTATACAACTATTGTTTTGAAGTGTTCACAATATCAATTATTGCAAATTAAGATTGACTGAAAACCAGGTCAACCCAGGCCATTTTTGATAGCACTGTACTTTGGGGAAAAATGTTTATTTAAATGTTGTGCAGTTTTAAAAAACGATAACAGATAGACTCCAAATAGGGAGTCATCAGAATTGGGATTAAGGCTCACTAGAATTGGGTAAGGCTTTTCTCTTTACAAGGCACTTTTGATAAAATTTAGCTTTTAGAATCTACTTTTGGCCTTAAAAGAAGCAGCAGCTGCTCATGGTACAATAAGAATTTTGTTCCTGGGAAACAATAGCTTAGGATGTGCATCATCCAGAACCTAATAGGGGGTGGATTATCTTCTATCATGGCCTCTTCTAGCCCAGAGGACCTCTGCAAAGAGGCCATAGCCTAATTGATGCAACATCCTCAGCCTTATTAGTCTTTGATAGCTTTTGACTTAATATGCTATTTTAATCTAGCAATTGAAGTTTGAAAACCATTACTTCTGATGGTTTATTCAATAAACAATGCCTAAACCATGGATTAATATGTGTGTTCCAGTAAGCATCTGGGAGAGATAAAAAATTGCCCTAGAATTTATTGTTGCAATTTTGTGGAAAATATTGTTCAATCCTGTTTCCTACAGCTCCTCACATCAATCAGAATTGGGGGAAAAGCTAACACTAATGTTTAATTATTTTAAATCAATGTAAATTGTGGCTCCCTTCTTTTTATCTGTACCCCTCCATTTTTTTTTGTTCATCAGTCAGTTCCTCCTAGTATCACTTGATTCAGAAATTTGTTTATGCAGTCTTAATTTAAGTTGGGGTAGCAATACTATCATCTGCATGCTTCAGTGGTAGCTGAACTACAAGTTTCATGTGCTATTAAATTAGGAATAAACTAAATTAGAGCTGAGTACATGGTAAAACCTTGAAACAATTTATTTAGCACTCAGCAATTCAACATCACCTAAAACAAAGATTGGATGAAATGCAAGCTTAAAAAAGCAGCTCAGTGTTTTAACCCTAAAAGTAATTTAACTGTAAGAGGTTCAAACAGCAATGAATTCTGCAGTTATGACATATTGTATAGGCTGTAAAAGCAGACTTCTTTACCTGGCACATTCCCTAAAACAAAGTAGTGCATTAAATTACTTTTTATTTGGTAGCTATGAAAGACATTTGCCATAACAGGGAAGAGATTGTTTGAACATATCACTTGTGTTTACATGGCATGTTAAACAAAAAAGCTCAGTTTTATGAGTGTATGAGTCACTACTTTAGCTCCTTGTCCATGCAGCTCTTCCCCCATATGTATCTAACCAGTATGCAATAGCAATGTCTATACTTTGCTCTGTCCGCATGACATTATCTTCATCTCATCTTCAGCTCATGAAGGAGACAGATTTATTACCCTTCACTATACCAATTTTAAAGTTGTGTTTTACCACTTAAGCTGCAAGCAAACCATGGTAGCCAAAAGATAAATACAATCTGAAGCACTTTGCTAACTAGTCTTCCATGATGCAATCAAGTGACTCAGAGGGATTGTGAATAGCTTGGTGCTTATTGGCTGCTTCCCCCCAGTGAGGCACCACCTTGCTGTGGTTGGGGAGCTTATGTGCTCTGAAGAAGATGAGAGCTCTGCCAGAGGTTCAACCATACTGGATAGGTCTCATCAGAGGAGCCAGA